>CAUJRU010001805.1:0-30000 GCA_963277665.1 Viscum album
TTCTGAGTTGATCTACTTAAGAGTTCAGAGTCAAACTACTTAAGAGTTCATAGTGTAACTACTTAAGAGTTCCGAGTCGAACTGCTTAAGAGTATGGAGTCGAACTACTTAAGAGTTCAAAGTTGAACTACTTAAGAGTTCGGAGTCAAACTACTTAGGAGTTCGGAGTCGAACTACTTAAGAGTTCGGATTTGAACTCATGAAAGTTCGTATCTAAAAATCGGAGTGGAAATTCATTATAGTTCACATCAAGAATTAAGATCCTAGAAACAGAATACTCCAATACTTGTCAATATATGATTCTGGGATTTTGGTTAAGAATCCGATTTTTTTACTTAAGAAAAATATTGCTATGTATAAGAAACTCTAGGTTAGGATAAATTTCCTTATGGAAGGAAATTTTCCTTATCGAGGTAAATCATACATTTGCTTAAGTAGAAGGTGTTTGTGATTTTAAAAACAAAAAGGAATGGAAAAGTCATAAGGAAAACCTTATTGACTCAACAATCTCCCCCCTTTTTGGAAAGCACAAACATCCTTACGAAAAAGAATATAAGGACTTTGAATAATTTCATTGTCTTTGGAATTAAAGCTTATCTCCCTTTGTTCATGGATGAAAGTGAATACAAATAACCCCCCCTTAGGCATTGAAACTCTAAGGATTGTATTCTGAATTTTCGAAGTGGAGTTCTCATTATCATGGGAATGAAAAACATCGAAGTGAGAAACTCCCCCTTACTTTAAGAATTTTTCTCTTAGAAATTTTTCTTTCTCCTCCTTAGGAGAAGTTCTTTTTCCTTCTCCCCCTTTGTGATTTTCAAAAAGAATTGAAGGGTATGGAAAAGAATATATGATACCTGAAACATTTGTATATGAAAATATACAATAAACCAAATAACATTTCATTGGAGTTGGAAAAAACATTTACAAATAAAGACAATTAAAACAAAAGATCAGAATGGGTTCATTTGTCTTCCTTTTCCTTTAGGATGAGCTTTCTTAACAAGGTTTTGAGCTTCTTCAAGTCTCTTTGGTCTTCCTCGACTTGCCTCTACAAGGCTTTTGTCTTCTCTTCTTGAACTTTTAAAGCTTCTTCCTAAGCCTCCATGGCTTATTTCTGCATCTTTAACAATTCATCTTGCTGAACGAGTATTTTCTCAAGCTCAATCCAGAGATTTCTATCATTAATAAGATTTTGAGGCAACGAATTTTCCTTTTCATTCAGTTCCTTCACTTGTTGACACTAGGAAATCTGCTCAATAATCAGCTCATCTTGAAGATTCTTAATATTTTTATCTGCAGTATCAAAACAATTGTGAACTTCAGCCTGAAAACTTTCAAACTGAACCAACTCTTCATCAGCTCTCTTAGACCACTTTGTCACCTTACTGCATGACTTTCAATGCACATCATAATCGATACAGAATTTTTTTTTGTTCAGCTTCAATCTTCACACACTTTTCCATTATCATGGATAGTGTCTCTTGTTTCTGATTTTGACTTAGTTAAAGCACTTTACATCTAGAGTCAATGGGGGGAAAGATTGGAATGATGTCCACCAGCTTTTTCAAAGACTCAACAATAAAATCATGACTTTGAGATGATGATTTTGAATCATATAGATCTCTTTGAGATTTCTCTTCTTCAACTTGCACCAGCTTCCTTTTAGAGGTACCACCAACCTCTTTCTTCCTGATGACATCTTTTATAGGAGTATCTATCAGAACATTCATCCCCTTATCAAATTTCGGAACTGGTTCCTCATTAGGAGATAGTTCCTTAGATTCAGAGACTCGAATTATCTGGTCTTCATATAATTTCTATTTTTCTTGTCCTTACTCAAGGAAATTCCTATCATAGGATTCTTCCTCATCATACAAGACATTTTACTCTTCTTCCTGATTTTTCTTACTAGCTTCCTCATATCCCTTTCCACTTTCTTTCTCAACTGCTTTTCCCAGAGTGGTTAATTTTGCGGATTCAACCCTTTCTTGATAGTCCTCTTCTTGCTTTATCAAGGCATCTAAATCTTCACTTCCCTCTTCTTCTTCTTCCTCTTCTTCAACTTCTTCCTCTTCTTCAACTTCTTCCTCTACTTCTTCAGCAAATTCTTTTTCTACTTCTTCAACAACTTCTTTTCCCTTGGATTTTTCCGGAGTGACATAATTCTTGGCTGGAGTTTCTGGTAAACAAGGCTCTGTAAGGAAAGATCTTGGAACTGGAATGAGTTCAGAATCTAACTCTGTAGCTCTTAGCAAATACTGCACCACCTCAGCTTCAGATACTTTATTTTTCATTTTCTTCTCTTTTTCCTACTTCTCTAACTCTTCCACACCTTTTTCTTTTAAGGCCTTAGCCTCTTTAGGGTCCAATATGAATTGTGGATCCCCTTATTTCCTGTTCTCTTTGTCTTCCCTCCACTTGGCTACCACTTCATCTGTATATGTTTTTTATTTTTTCGGCTTGAGAGGAGCAGACTGAGCTTCCTTAGCATGGGGATTTTCTTTCTCAGCAACGACTTCCTTAAGCTTTCTCTTCTTCCTCTTCTTTTTGGTTGGTTCCAGATTCTGTGTTTCTTTTTGAGCTGCATCATCTTCTTCCACATATAGAGGGTAAAATTCTCCAGATTATCTGAAAAAACCCATCTTCATCCTCTTTAGGGTATCATCACTAACCATCATAATCTTGCAATTCCGGACTTTCGATTTGCATGCAACGTTGAAGGATTCTAAGCACCGAACTCTCAACCTAGATATTAGGGCAGGATACATAATTATTTGAGCTCTCAAATTCCCTTCATTAATGTTCTTGATCATAATCAAGACATGCCTCATCAAATTTATCTTTCATAGATTTACCAATAAATAAAAAACATAGATCTCGCTTTTCTTCAGATTATCCTTGTCACCTCTTCTTGAAACCAGAAAGCCTTGAACCCAAAGCTGAAGAATCATATTGTTCGGAGTGATATGAGAAATATTAGCAGTTGTTGCATCCTTAAGTCCGAGGAATTTTAAAGCCTTCACCTTATTGAAATTTTCTTGCTCATCTGGAAGCCTATGAGAGCAAAAATCAGCTTCCCCTCATAGGACAAACCAATTAGGCTCGCAGCCTTGGTGTAGGATAGTTTATAAGTCTTCCCATAAGACTTGAATGAAAACCACTCTCTGCCATCTTCTATCTGGAAGGAAACAGACTCATAGAATTCTACCAACAAATCAGTATACACCGGATTTTGTTTTTCTGACTTGAACAAGCATATATCTTCCCAACCATTCAGTTTTATATTCTTGGTTACAATATAATCAAGATTTTAGAAATCCGGATGAACTAACCTTTCCCTGAAGTCTAACCACTTAAAGATTGGTTTCTTAGTTGACATATCTTGAGATGTAGCTTCCACAGACATTCGGAGTGAAGAACTCTGAAGGATTCAGAACGACTTTGCAAAGTTCGGAACCGGTCTTAAGAAGAGCAGCAGAGTTTCGAGACGCGAAAGATTTCAAACCCGATCTGGGACGCGTCTTGGGGTCCCCTTTATATAGGCATTGGATGTATCCTTTGATCTTCTAGAAGCCATCTAATGGTTGAAAACCTTTTGGATATGATCTGACGGTTGAAAACACCCCCGCAAGGAATAACATGACTCCGATCTTATGAGGTTTTAAGAAAAACATTCGGATTTGAAGAAAAAAACTAGAATCCGAACTAAATTTTTTAAAAAACAGGAAAATACCAGCAAGAAAAATATGATTATAAAACTTAAGTAAGGAAATCATACCTTTCGGATTGGCTAGAAAGATTGTTCGTAATTGGTAATATTGAAAAAAACATTTCGAAAGACCATTGCGAAAAACACGTTACGAAAGATACAGCTTTAGGAAATTTTCATTCCAGAAATGTTGATTCCGGAAATTAACATTTTGAGAATTTTCATTTCAGAAATTTCCATTTCGAAAGTTCCATTCCAGAAACTCCATTCCGTAAATTCCATTCCGGAAATTTTAGTTTCAGAAATATCCATTTTGAAAACTTCAGTCTCGAAACATTTGAAAAACTAACTAAGAAAATTTTAGTTACACTAAGTTTGAAAAACAGATTACAAAAAACTTAGTTATACTAACAATCAAATGTACTCCCCCTATGAAAATGAGTTTATTACTGTTATGAGAATTTTCCAACAAGAAGATAATGAAAAATAACTACCTGATGGTTATCATTCCTAACATTTGTTTAATGTATTCAAATCTATCGAAGGGTAAATATTTTGTGAAAATATCAGCAAGTTGATCTTGTCTTCCAATAAACTGAATAATTATATCTGCTTTAACTGTGTGGTCCCTGAGAAAGTGACGCCTAATGTTTATGTGTTTTGCACGAGAGTGATGTGTAGGGTTCTTACTTAGGGAAATGGCACTTGTGTTATCACACAAAATCTGAGTTTTAGTAAAACTCAGGCCATATTCTGTGAGTGTGTGTTGCATCCACAATACTTGAGCACAACAACATCCAACTGCTACATATTCAGATTCTAAAGTGGAAAGTGCTACAGAATGTTGCTTCTTGCATGACCAAGAAACTAATGAATATCCTAATAAATGACAAGTTTCAGATGTACTTTTTCTATCCATTCTACATCCACCAAAGTCAGCATTTGAAAAACATTTCAAAACAAAATCATTTCAAGAAGTATAAAATAATCCTAGATCCATGGTTCCCTTTAGGTAGCGAAAAATTCTTTTTACTGCCTTTATGTGAGATTACTTAGGATTGGATTGATATCTTACACATAAGCATAATGAGAACATTAATTCTGGTCGACTAGCTGTTAAGTAAATTAAACTAACTATCATACCTCTAAAAGATGTTTGATCTATTGGTTTCCCAGCTTCATCAAGATCTAAGGAGTTTGAGGTACTGATGGGAGTACTTATACTCTTAGTGTTGTAATAACCATACTTTCTGAGAAGATCTTTAATATACTTATGTTGAGATATATAGGTTCCTTCTGGTTTTTGGGAAATTTGAAAACCATGGAAAAATGTTAACTCACCCATCATACTCATTTCAAATTCAGATTTCATTAGACTTGCAAAAGAATCAGTTAATGATTGCTGAGTTGAACCAAATATAATTTCATCAACATAAATTTGAACAATCAAAACATTTTTCATATATTTCTTTATAAAGATAGTTGGATATGCATTTCCCTTAACATAGTTATTTTGAGTCAAAAATCATGTTAGTCTATCATACCATGCTTGTGGTGCTTGTTTAAGGCCATACAAAGCTTTGGTAAGTCTAAAACATGATCAGGATGTTTTGTATATTCAAAGCCAGGAGTTTGTTCAAAAAAAACTTCCTCTTGAACATAACCGTTAAGAAAAGCACATTTCACATCCATTTGGAAAAGTTTAAAATTGAAGAATGCTGCAAAGGAAATTAGTATACGAATAGATTCAAGTATATCTACTAGAGAATAGGTTTCTTCATAGTCTATTCCCTCTTGCTGATTATAGCCTTTAGCAAAAAGTCTAGCTTTATTTCTTACAATGACTCCATTTTCTTTACACTCGTTTTTGAAGACCCATTTTACTCCAATAACAGAGGTTTCCTTAGGTCTTTCAACCAAGGTCCAGACATTATTCCTTTCAAATTCATTGAGTTCATCTTACATGGCTTTGATCCAATCATCATCACCTAAAGCTTCATCAGTTCTTTTTGGTTCTAATTGGGAAAGAAATGCTAGATGTTCTACTTGATTTCTTAAGGAACTTCTAGTCCTTACATGTTTATTTATATCACCAATGATAAAATCACTGGGATGATTCTTTAGAAACATTTGATTTGGGTTTTGTAAAGGTTGTTCATCAACATAGGGCAAAAAGTCTTCTGGGGTAAATGTTTCAGAAGTATCTTCTTGAACATTTTCCTTATCAGAAGGATCTTCTATCAAAGGTTGACAATCAGTTTCTGAAAACTCATATGAGGATGAAGGTTGGGATGGTTTAAAAACCAAAGGATCAGATTCATCAGACTTTACATGCACTATTTCTTCAACAGTACCTATATTTGTATTGAAAACTCTATAAGCCTTAGAAGTTTTGGAGTAGCCTAAGAAAATTCCTTCATCATATTTTGGTGAGAATTTATGTAGATTATCTTTAGTATTCAGAATGAATACTTTGCAACCAAAAACCTTGAAGTATTAAAGTCTAGGTTTTCTACAATTCTATAACTCATAAGGAGTTTTATTAATAAAAGTTCTAATCAAAAATCGATTTATAGTATAACAAGAAGTACTAATAGCTTCAGCCCAGAAGTGTCTAGCTATAGAATATTCACTCAACATGGTTCTAGTTATTTCTTGAAGAATCATATTTTTTCTTACATGTACACGATTTTTATGAGGAGTTCTAGGTTCTGAGAAGTTGTGATTAATACCTTTTCTACTACAAAAAGTTTCAAAATCAGAATTTTGAAATTCTCCTCCATGATCACTATGAATAGTTTTCAGTGGAAGAGTTTTCTCATTTTTAACTTGGTCTATAAAACTTATGAAATAAGAAAAAGCTTTAGACTTCTTTTCTAGAAAATAGACCCATGTAAATCTAGTGTAATCATCAACTAGAACAAACACGTAGTATTTTACTCCAATACTTCCAGTTTGTGCTGGACCAAAAAGATCCATGTTCACCAACTGTAATGCATCAGTTTTTGAGACTTCACCGATTGATTTAAAACTATATTTATGTTTCTTTCCATATTGACAAGGATCCAAAACTTTAGAGGAATCAAATCTAAGCTCTGGTAGATCCTTAACTAGTTTCTTCTTAGAGAGTTGACATATGTTCCTAAGATTATAGTGACCTAATCTTCTATGACATAACCAATAATGATCTTCCATTGCACTAAGGAAAGGTAAATCTTGGCTTCTAAGGTCTTATATGTTTAAAGTGTAAACATTCTCTTGCCTATTGGCTGAGAGAATAAATTATTCATTGGAATTGTGAACTAAGCACTTATCATTCCTAAAATTCACAAAGTCTCCTTTATCACATAACTGACTTATGCTAATGAGGTTGTGCTTAAGACCCTTAACAAATAAAACATTTGAAATCAATGTTTTAACAAGAAGAACAATATTACCTATACTAACAATTTCTCTTTGAGCATTATCTCTGAAAGTTACCTTTCCTCTTTTCGTTTTGATAATCTTTTCCAAATAATTTTTGTTACCAGTCATGTTCCGGGAACATCCACTATCCATGTACCATGTATTGTTGTTGGTACATACTTTATTTTCATGAAATCAAGAAAATAATTATACTTTCGGAATCCAAACTTGTTTGGATCCAAAATTTCTAGACAATGAAATTTTAGGCACCCACATCTTCTTTGAAAAATATGCCTTACGAAAACCTGAAGATTGGGTTTTGTTTAAAGAACAGTTCTTTCCCTAGTGAGCACCACATTGACACTTGGTACAAAATGGGGTAATTTGTTGAACAAAGTAATTGTTACTAAAATTTGGCTTAGCATGGGTATAACCAAATCCGGATTTTTTTCGTAAAGGTCGTATTTGAGAATACATTTTATCAAAATTTTCTTTACCATGGGTAAAGTTTGATAAACACTTCTTTAAGGAAAAAATTTCGGACTTGTGTTTTATAACCAAGTTTTTATCTTCAAAATCATTAGATTTAAGACTAGGGCTAGGCTCGACAACAGTTTTCTTAGAAATTACTTTTTCTAACTCTTTAGAAAGTTTGTTCTTTTCAGAACTTACTTCCTCAAGATTTATTTAAATACTTATAAAATCATCATTTTTCCTATCAAGATCTTTAGAAATATCTGATTTTTCTTTTGTAAGGATAGTATTCCAAGAGTTTTCCTTATCATGTTTTTTATTTAGTTTGGAATTCTCAATTTCAAGAAGTTCATCAAACCTAGATACTTCTTCATAGGTAGGTAAAGTATTTTCTGCATCAGAAGAAAATTCTTCATCAGAAGATTTATAATATTCTCTATCATTAGAATTTAACGAAACATTGGTCAATGATTCATCATTTCGTACCTTAGCCATAAAAATGATTGTTAATGGGTAATATGGCTATAATACCAAGATTATTCTGTCCTGAAGATTCATAATCAGAAGACTTATATGAAGAGTCACCACCACTTGCACTCCAGGTGTCATTAGATTTCAGAACATTCTTAGCTTTGTCTTTATAATACTTATTTCGGTTCCTGTATGAATACCTTTCTTTCATTTCTTTCTTTTTGATCAAAGGGTAATCTGGTCTGATATGTCCAGCTCTCTAGCATTCATTACAAGTAACTTCTCTATCTTTCCTATCTTTCTTTTCCTTCTTCTTATACTTGGATTGGAAATTCCTCTGGCCATCTATCTTGTTCATACTTTGAGCAAGATTTGCTAACTAATTTTCAGAGACTTCGCTCTCACTAGATTCAGATTGGATAATAACTTTATTAGACTTGGATCTGGTTACTCTCTCAGGAGTTTTAGCTTTCATATGATTAGATGTTTTTGTAAAAGCAACAGTACCATTTCCATTCTTCTTCTTGATGTTGTCAGTATCTCTCTTCATTATTGTTTCATGTTGGAGAAGAGTTCTGAATAGCTCATCAATAGAAATTTGAGTGACCTTCCTATTCTAATCAATAACTGTTCTTTTTGATTCCCACTCATTGGGCAAAATTTCAATTATCTTATCCATAAGAGCTTCATCATCTAACCCTTTTTCTCCCATAGACTGTAAGCTGTTGACTATAGTCATAAATCTCTGTTGAACTGTACAAATTGGTTCACCATAAGGAAAATTAAATCCATGGTATTCAGCTCTAAGCATATCTCTCCTAGTCTCAATCACATTAGAAGTTCCAAAGTGTGTAACCTATAACTTCTTCCAGATACAATTAGCTGCTTCACAAGAAGAAATTTGGCTATATATATTTCGAGTCACTGAACATAGTAAAGTATTGCATACCTTATAATTGAGTTGATTCTCTTGCCTTTCCTGGTTAGTGAAAGTTCTAACTTCCTTATCAGGAATTTTATAATCACTAGTAAGCATAACGAAATTATCCACTCCAGTATTGATAACAAAAGTCTTCATTCGATCTCTTCAGTACTCATAATCGTTCCCATCAAAAATTAGTGGTCTTGTAGGATTTAGGTTATCAATAGAACCAACATGGATTGCTACCATTCTTAAAATAACCTTTTAAACACAAACTTGTTATTAACAAGAGTTCGTAACCACAAAATTTGGAATGATAATTCAGAATGACAATTCGGAATGACAATTCGGAATGACGAAGTTTGGAGTGACAAAAACTTTACAAGAAAGGATGATGAATAATGAAAAATAAGCAAGATAAACATATACGTGAGTGTATGTATTTCAGAGACCTCCTATGATACCAATTGTAGGATCGAAATAACAACGTAGATGATCAATATACAAGAGGGGGGGGGGTGAATTGTAAAGTTTAAAAATTTCCTTACACAAGGAAAGTTCTAAGTTTAACAAAGTTAAACTAAGAAAATTCACAGCACCTCTAACACCAATTGGAGAATTAGAACAAGGTATGAAATTATAAACATCAAGTTCTATGCACTTGCTTAAATCTAGAATGTGATTCCGAAAACCGGTTCTGGAAATATGGTTCCGTAAATTGAAACTTAACCAAATTTTACTATATGAGATTCTACCTTAAAGCGTATAGAATGAATTGAATCAGAGTACAAGTGCATGGAAATATAAGAAGGTTACACTTTACTTACAATACAATAGTGCAGCGGGAAAACATGTAGTAAAACTACAAGTAACAAGATATAAGTCTTTTAACCCAAAGAGAAGGGTATCCAACAATCGTCGATAAAGGTCCCTTGATTTATACTTTCAAGCAAGTCTGTCTTACCCACACTAGGGTAAGCCCTCGATACGAAGATCTGAATCTCTGTCTTGCTATCCCCGCAAGCCCTCAACTTCAAGGTAGTTGGAACCTCTTTCTTCCTCAGCAAGGAAGCCCTCGAACTTCAAGGTAGTTGGCACCTCTGTCTTTCTATCCCCATAAGTCCTAGAATGTAATCACCAACATTCGGAGTCGCACGAAGCAAACTGAACGAGCTTTTCAGTACGCACAAAGCATGAAAAGCTTCTCTCTCTAGAAATTACCTTAGCAGCATGTGGTCTGTAGATTGATCAACATCCTTCTGAGCACTTTTAAATGAGCTCCTATTTATAGGCTCTGTCGGCCCCCTCTATAATGGTCATATTTTCCTTAAAATTTGGAGGGACCTGTACACGTGTAACTCAACCAACGGTTAGTTTGAAATAGAATAGATGACATCGTTTAATAATAAATCATGTATAACTGAATGCAAGACATCGTTTTGAAATAGAGCATATGTATGTAAAATCTATACCAAATTTCAGAGTGTAAGCAAGTTAAATGATTGGAGTCTAACCAAAATTAAATTCAAAGTTTATACAAGGTAATGTTTGGATTCTATTTTATAGGAATTCGAAGTCTGATTTCACCAGAGATCGGAATCTAAACTCACAGAGATCATAGTCAAACTAGTAAATGTTCGGATTTGTACTACTTAACAGTTCGGAATTGAACCACTTAAGAGTTCTGAGTCGATCTACTTAGGATTTCGGAGTCGAACTACTTAAGAGTTCAGAGTCGAACTACTTAAGAGTTCAGAGTCGAACTACTTAAGAGTTCAGAGTCGAACAACTTAACAGTTCGGAGGTGAAATACTTAAGAGTTCGGAGTTGAACTACTTAAGAGTTTGGAGTCGAACTACTTAGGAGTTTGGAGTCGAACTCATGAAAGTTCATATCCAAAATTCGGAGTGGAAAATCATTATAGTTCATATCCAGAATTCGGATCCTAGAAACAAAATACTCCAATACTTTTCAATATATGATTCTATGATTTTGGTTAAGAATACGGTTTTTGTACTTAAGAAAAATATTGCTATGAATACGAAACTCTAGGTTAGGATAAATTTCCTTATGGATGGAAATTTTCCTTATGGAGGAAAATCATACATTTTCTTAAGTAGAAGGTGTTTTTAATTTTCAAAACAAGAAGGAATGGAAAAGTCATACGGAAAAAGTTATTGAATCAATATGGGAGTAGTGGGGATTTATTATTTGGATTGAATTCATGAATTCTGGAAATCTATATATGAAGTTTTTAATTATGAATGTAGGGTTGGGAGGAATATTTTGGTATTGATACTGTAGTAGAGTAGGGTCAGAGTGGACATACTTTAGAAATAATGTAGTACGAAGACACTAGTGTAACTCCCCGACCCTAGTTAACCAGAATCATTGCATTATTACATAACATTAGCATGATACAAGGAATCATGTCTTGAAAGACCAAACAGTTTACTAGACATGGAAGTACTAGATACATACAAAAATTTTACATTTCATCATGAAATAAAAAATGAAAACATTGGGTCCCCTTTGAACACTCTTATATCCCTTAGCCTATTCTTGAAGGTTAATCGTAATATAATTCTTTGCACCCTAGAAAAAATAAAACATAAGAAAGTGGTGAGATCATATACTCAATAAGGATGAATATATAACGGAAACTGACATAAATAAATACAAACATTTAATGCAATGTATAAGACTAGAAAACAAGCCTTTTAAACTTGAACTTCAGCATAATATGGAAAAGATAAATCAAATAATTCCATTTAATTATTCATATGGATATTCTACTAGTCGAATAATCACATTTAATATCAATATCCAATTTCATAACGATATAATGCATAATTCCAGACTTCATAACCATATAATTAAGGCCTTGTGCCAACACTACAAATAATATATTCATCAAGGCCTTGTGCTAAGACACTAGTTTGTCTCATGAGACATACAGATGCATCAAGGAGCTATAGAGGGATCCACCCGTCACTTTCTAATCCAATGAATTCCTCATATGAAACGGTTTAAACATAACATAAACATTCGTATTAAAACTAGAATACGAATTGTTAATACTTTATCAATAAACCATGAATGGTATAAATATAACACATCTATAGTTAAACATACCACAAAACCTTCAATATAGTATGGAATATTTGTATCATAATAAATCAACCTCGATCAAGAATAATATCCCATAAAGGATGTTTACATGGTTGAAAATGATCAGTAAACATCTTTGAGAGAAATATCCCTTTTCCATGAAAACATTTAAAAGTCTCACTATTTATCAAGAATATAATTAAAATAGATTTTTGAATCAATATGTCGCATAACACTTTGAATAATTTAAAAGGAATTTCCATTTTAAAAAATTAATGTCCATATATATAAATAAAACCTTAAAACCATTTTTAAATCATGGGCATTAATGGGAAATATTTGGAAGAATAAAATTTTAAAACATTTAAAATGATATTTTAGTTTAAGTTCAAAACCAAATGAGAGACAGTTGGATAAAAATAATTGCTTTAATCAAAACTTTATAATACCATGATAATAAAGGGATTCATGATATACTATGTCAATGTAAAGTATATATACCAAATAAAAGTGAATTGGAACATAACAACAAAGAAGTCTCAATGGAATCTAAGTTTAGATGAATTCCTTTATAAAGACTGTATCCTTAGGTTAAGGTTTAATCAACGACATAATTATGCATGAAAAATATAAATACACTAAATATGATTGGATATTCAGTGTAAATCAATCATAGTACATTAAATTATATTCTAGTAAAAACAACACCAATGAATTGGATGCTTAACTAAATGAATAGAAATTGAGTTAAAATTACCCTTATCATGTTTATATCGATGACTTGAGAATTTATCAGTGGAGTTATTATGTGTATAAAAATTATATCCACAAAATGTGGAGTGGAAATTAATACATGAGTAAATAAATAGTGATTTCACACATAATCTTGGAGTAAAGTAATCAATGAAGTTTGCGTAAAACCGAATGAGTGGAAACTGAAATTTGAGATTCCCTTACCGATTCAGTAACATACAAAACATACACCCCATGGAAAAAGGATAATCCAATGATGATGTAAGTACCCATAAATTAATTTATATTACTCATAAAGTACAATCACGGGCAGTACATACACCACAAAAAAGGTAATAGTGGAAAATATAGCATGAATCTCACGAGAATAAAAGTGAGATGAAAACCCATTACCTTATAATTTTCTATAGTATAGGGTAGTTTTACCTCTTTTATATTGGTGAAATCATTGTTATTAAATTATAAAATAACCAAATACATAAATATGATATTATATATGATCCTCTAATATTGTTTTGTTAAAGATATTTCTGTAGTATCATTGTTTTGTTTGTTAACTAATTCGTTTTATTTTATATGTTTTGTTACGTAAGTCATATTTGTTATGTATAGGATGTATTTGATTTATATACAAAATTATATTAAGTTCTTACACCTTATTTTTCATCATAAAATGAAAATTATTCTTGAATGATTACGATAGGGAATGAATCTCATCACCTTCATGGAGACGGTAAGCCGTACGTACGCACGATCGAAAAAATCATTATATTGAGGCTGAAATCGTATGTAATTTGATGGTATATCATATATATATAATAATTAACATGTTATATTTATTATTTACAATATTTATACTCATTATTATACCCATCCAAAAAATTAAGTGTTTGAATAACAAACTACACCACGACGTGGAGACGGTAAGTCGTACGTACGCACGTATGGTGACTTTTTCATTTATAGGATGGATAGAATAATGAATATGGTTGTAAGATATTTATAATAACAAAATAGTTTGTAGAAGTTACTGTATTTATTAATTTGGTATGGAAACAAAAAAATAAAGAGGATGTGGAAGAAGAAAAAAACTTTAAAGATGATGGTGAAATTATTACCTCTTCTTCAGGTGTTTCCATTTGAGTTGATCAAAAGGGCTCCTTAGGTTGGTTTTATGATCAATTTATGGCCTCTAGGATGAATTAAGGAAAGTTGGGAAAATATTTGGGTAGGGTTTGGCTGATCCAAATGGCTTTAGAAAAGTAAAATTAAGAGAAGGAGAACTACCCTTTTATAAGAGAGGTGAGGGTCACTTGAGGAAAAGCTAGAAATATTATTTTATAATAAAATATTTTTCTATTTCTAATTGCTCAAAAATAATTTATTTCAAATATATGGTGGGTATGGGTCTAAAAATTCTCAACCAATAGGTTTTGGACAAGTTTAGTTTACAATTGTAACCTTATCTTTTAGATTTAACTCTTAGTTAAATTGTTTAACTTTTACCATGTCTTTTTGTATTCTTACACTCTATGGTTAATAAACTTACTATAAACTTCCAAAAGAACCTCAAGTGGTTAATTAATTACATATATAATATTATTTTATCCGTTTGGCCAAACATAAGATTTTATGGAATATTATATCAACCCATAATATAGTATTTGTTTTAAAAACTAATTTATGCCAATTTTGACATTATTTGGTATTTTGTTTTTTTGAAAGTATTAAAAACATTATCACTTAGAAGAAAATTTATCTATTCAACACTAACTTGTAATATTAACCTATAAAATTCTTTTATGGCATCCAAACTTTTAAATTCTATTTATTTTAATATTTATAAAATAATCTATTTTAATATTTCATTAAGAAGGTTATTACTGCAACATCATTATGTCATAAAAAAATTTAATTATTTAATCGTTAAAAATTATAAATAAAATACCATTATGTAGGAAATATTTTTTTCTTTCTAATGAATATTTATAGTTGAATTTATCTTATGAATAACCCTACATCAAAAAATTCTTTATTTAATAAACTTTGAATTTAACACTTTTAACTCTTCATTAAATAAAATAATAATAAATGTCCTAATCTAATCCATGTGGACCTAAAGGATCATATTTAATTCCTATGGTTTTTTGGTCGAATTACAATTATCAAATAGAATTATTACATGTGTTAGTGTAATTATAATACCATTTTTACATTTAATTACCCTATTTCCTTTTAACCGTGGTAAATAAAAGTCAAAATTTACTATTCACCAAAAATTATTATAATCTTATTGAACCACATTTTACATAATGATATTACCCATGTATCTCGAATTTTATAAATTAAATTCACAAATGTTGTAAAATTATGTTTTATGAAAATTTGCAAATGCTTCTAGAAGTTGAGTAAAAGACGGTAAAAAGTTCAATCAAATTTTATACATCTAATTTTATTATAAAATGACTCCAATAAATTAAATTGAACTTATATAAGAATTATATATCTATTTTGACATAAAATAAATTTAAATAAAATAATTAATTATATAAATAAATAGTTTGTTTTAAAATATAACGTAGTGTTTTTCACAATTCATCAAAAATTGAATGTTTTTAGAAAAATACAAAAACTTTACCCTAAGATAATTTTGATATTATGAATTAAAATATAAATTCTATTTTAAAAAATTAAAAACATAGATGTTTCATAAATTAATTTAAAATTAATTCACCTTGTCTAATCCGAAAAGTGGGTTTTTAAAAAGTAAAAACAATCAAAATATTGAAATGTGTTCATGTCAAATTTAAATGTAAAATTACTTATAATGACCTAAATTTTATTAAATGATAAAAATAAAATCTAATTATACTTCCAAAACATTCAAATTCTTAATTTAATGCTACATATTATTTTGATTAAATTTTTTTTTCTCAATTCAAATTTACTATTTTTAAGTATTCATCAAAATAAGAAAGTTATCAGAAAAGGAAAAACATTTTATCCAAAATAAATTTTTATGTTATGATTCTAAAGAAGAATTTAATTTAATTAAATTGAATATATAAAAGTGTCAAATATTGGTT
Source organism: Viscum album (assembly GCA_963277665.1). Taxonomy (NCBI): domain Eukaryota; kingdom Viridiplantae; phylum Streptophyta; class Magnoliopsida; order Santalales; family Viscaceae; genus Viscum; species Viscum album. Next base: position 15,935 of record CAUJRU010001805.1, read on the forward strand.
TCAAAAAGGGTTTTCTATTAAAAGGTGGAAAAATTTTATGTTTTGAAAAATACATCTTTAAGATGAAAAAACGAATTTGTTATTATATTATGTATAAGAAACACATAATATTGATTCTAAAATCAAATGGAGTATATAAAAGTTAGAAATCATTTAAAACTATTCATAACATCTTTTTGAATGGCTAGTTTGTTAAGTCGGGGTGCGCTCAAACTCGGTGTTGCGTGTAGCGCAAGATATTGAATTTATTTAAAGAAAATAACTTACTATGAAATCTTGGGGTGTTACATTCTTCCCCCATTTTGGAAATTTCATCCTCACAATTTTAAAATTGGTCTCGAGAACTTCATTGAAAGTACCACATCAAAAAAAATAGTCAATAAAACTTTTACTTTATAATAAAGAAAGATAAGTACAACGGTCACCCGAGATAACCCATACATGGATTACATGTAGTAAAACATGGTTATGGAAGATAAACTAAGTGTCATGTTCTGATGGAGAGGGATAGAAAACATGATCAGGAGAAATTTAACAACAATAATACCACAAAAAAGTTATGGGATAAATGGTAATTAGTTTCCCAGTAGGGAATGTAAATAGATATTTTTTTTGTTTTAAGTTCAATTTCATAATGTTGTGGAATTTATTAATGAAATTGACTAAGAAATTAAAGAGATATACAAACTTTTTAAGTAGAGCTTCATACTTTAATAAATTTCTACCACTAACTCATCTTTTTTTTAAATGATTAGTATTAAAGATGACTTGGTTACACCTGAAGAGCTATAATCAACTTCTAGATAATGAAATGATCCACAATGGATAAACTATATATTTACCTTGTCTTTAGAGATTAACCAAAACCAAAATGGTTAGTAAAAGATCTGATGATCCCCAAAAAGGATAATCCTTTAGAGAGAGAAATACCAATCTTAATTTCTAAAATTAAACAAACTATACCCAAAGTTCAATAAATAACATTCAATAAACAATTGCCATTAAAATCCTTCAATATAATCCAATGTACTATTGAAACCCAAAACATAGAAGAATTTGTTTACAAAGGCTTCCATATTTAATTGTATCTCCAAATAACATCGACTACTCTTATGGTCACATTCTTAAAAGTAATCAACCTAATTACATATTCTCTATGATAGCTTAATAATTTCCTTAAATGACCCAAATGACTATAAATCCAAAATAAAAACATAGATAAAAATCCACCATTACTCCTCAAATGAAATCCCACAGTATTCTATTTTCTCCATAGGCATACAGTGTTCCAAAAAAAGAAAACATCTCCCAAAAAAACATTTATCACTTAATCACTAAATCACTTTTATATTCAAAGGATATATATTTTATAAGAAATAATATCCAAAATAAACTTATTATTTATCAATAAAATAATTTAACTAAAAAGAATTAGTCACACTAACCAGGGACTTCATGTAGTCCAGTGGTATGTGATAAATCCCAATTACACTCTTGTTGAGGGTTCGATTCCCGCAGCTTTGTCCGACGTGATGGGTTGTCACACGGTCTGCATGTTGTCGTTTTAAAAAAAAATATTTTATAACATTCTCAAAATGAGATAAATTACTCAAAATAACCATAACATAATTTCACCAATTTTTTTTCTCATACCTCTCATTTTCATCCCAAAATTTAATGACTTGTAATTACCTCAAATTAAAGGATTATATAAACATAAATTTTTACTTATAACTATATCAACAATATCAAAGAAAATTCTTCCTATAATAACATTTTCACATAACAAACTGGGGGGCAACATATAAAAGTGAAAAGTCTTCCAATGTAATCCCATCCACAAAGAGAACTAATAATTTAAAACTTTTTCCCATCCATTTATTTCCATATAGTTTCTTCCTTGAACAAGAGGTTATCATATAGAATAGATCATTCACTCGGGTAATGCCCATGGCCCCTACATTTAAGGAAAATTACTGTAAATGGAATCTTGGGATCATTTTTATTTTATTCTATAGTACTCTTCATTTTTCCTCAAAAATTCTTTACTTTATGTCCTTATTTCCCACACATAAAGCATTTCTTTGTTCCATTGAGACACTTTCCTAGGTGTATCCTTCCACATTTCATACATGATGGAAATTGTGCTTTCCTTTCTCCATGGTATCCACTACTGGAGCACGTATCACTCATCGCCTTTCTCTTCTTTGTTGAGTGCGGGAGTTGGTTAATATATATGTTGTTGATCAAATTTTTGGAAAACTGATTCGTCATGAACACAATATCTTTTACACCTATCAACATTGCATTTCGTTGCTCATTTCCACCATTTCTCCCACCTTGTACATCATGTTCAATGTTACTATGTCTTCATTGGAATATAGCCTTTGACTAACACTAGAAAGCATAATGTGAGTCATAAAATCTTTTAGAGAATATCATAACACGTTATTTTCAATCTAAAACACCTTAATATAAACCAAGGTTATTTATTCTCATATTATATTAAAATCCGTCAAATCGGTTTGTAATGAAAATGTGAATTATTTTATGCATGTCCCCCAGGAATGTCGTAACCAAGAGTGAAACAAGGCCCATTAACATGTATGAGGATACCTCAGGTCAAGCTCGAATCTCTTTATCAGAGTTTTCACTCATAGGTACATCTGATCCTGAGTCGCCTCTACCATATCATAATGAGTAAGTGATGTATTTCATGGAAAACCTATATAATATTTACATTCCCAAAATTTTTGGATGTTCTTTTATACTAATCCTCAATGTCTATCTTAGGGTAGTGTTTTTTAATCAGAATTATTTCAAAATCTAGCTTCCAAGGTTTATATTAAACTTCCTCAGATACCATATATAATACCCCAACCCCAGTTACCAAGAATCAGTGCATTATTATATAACATTGGAATTATAAAAGTAATCATGTCATGAAAGATCGATCAGTTTAGTATCTTTGGAAGTACTAGATAAATAAAAAAATTTACATTTTCATCATGAAATAAAAAAACAATGTTATTTCCCCTTTGAAAAATCTTATATCCCTTAGTCTATTCCTGCATGTTAATCATAATATACTTCATTGCAACAATGCAAAAGTAAAACATAAGAAAGGGGTGATCTCAGATGCTCAGTAAGGATAACAATATTGCAGAAACTGTCATAATTAAGAATAAACATTTAAGGCACTGTATAAGATTAGAACATGTGCATTTTAAACATAAAATTTACAATAATATGGAAAAGATAAATCAAATAATTATATTTACATAATTAGATAGATATTATACTAGTTGAATAATCACATGTAATATTAATAAAATATATCATAATGATGGAATGCATAATGCCAAACTTCACAACCACATAGTCTAGGCCTTGTGCCAAGACAAAACATATTTTTTGTCAAGGCCTTGTTCCAAGAAACTAGTTTGTCTCATGAGACCTACCGATGCATCTAGAAGCTATAGAGGGCTCCACCCATCACTTACTAAGTCCAATTAATTACTCATATGAAAAGGGGTTAAACATAACATACAATTTGTATTAAAACTAGCATATGAAATGTCAATAGTTTATCCGTAAATCATGAATGGTAAAAAAAATAACATATCTATAGTCAAACATATCACAAAACCTTTAATAAAGTATGGAATATTTGTATCATAATAAATCAACCTCCATCAAGAAAAATATCCCTTAAAGGATGTTGATATTGTAGAAAATTATGAGTAAAAATATTAGATAAAATATCCATTTATCATGAAAACATTTAAAAGTTTTACTATTTATCAAGAATATGTTTAAAATAGATTTTTTAATCAATTTTTCCCATACCAATTTGAAACATTTACAAGGATTTTCAATTTTAAAACAGTAATGTCCATATATTTAAATAAAACCTTAAAACCATTTTTAAAACAATGACATTAATGAGAATGATTTAGAAGAATAAATTTTTAAAACATTTAAAATGATATTTTAGTTAGAGTTCCTTATGGAATGAGAGATTATTGAATAAAAATAATTAAGGTGATAAAAAAATTATAATATTATTAGAATAAAGGGATTCGTGATATACTATGTCAAAGTATAGTATATACACCAAATAAATGTTAATTTGTGCATAACAACAAAGAAGTCTCAATGGAATATAAGTTGAGATGAATTATTTTATAAAGACTGTATCCTTTGTTTAAAGTTAAATCAATGACATAATTATGTGTGAAAAATATAAATACACACAATATTATTGGATATTCAGTGTTAATAAATCATAAAACATTCACAAATATTCTTGTAAAAACAACACCAATGACTTGGATGTTTAACTCAATGAATAGATATTGAGTTAAAATTACTCTTATCAAGTTTATATCGATGAATTGAGAATTTATCAATAGATTTATTATATGTATAAAAAGTATATCCACAAAAATTAGAGTTAAAACTACTACATAAGTAAATAAATAGTGATTTTACACATAATCTTGGAGTAATGTAATCAATGACGTTTGCGTAAAACCGAATGAGTGGAAATTGAAATTTGAAATTCCCTTACCGATTTTCTAACAAATGAAACATACACCCCATCAATGAAGGATCATCCAATGATGATTTAAATACCAATAAATTAATTTATATTATGCAAAAAATACAATCATTGGCAATACATACATGATACAAAAGGTAATAGTGGCAAATATAGCATGAATCTCACGGGAATAAAAGTGATATGAAAACCCCTTACTTTTTACTTTCCCATAGTATAGGGTAGGTTAAACTCATATATAATGGTGAAATCATTATTATTAAATTATATATAAACCAAATACATAAATATGATATCATATATGATCTTCAAATATTTCTTTGTTAATGATATTTCTATAGTATCATTGTTTTGGTTGTTAACTGATTCATTTTCCTTTATATGTTTTGTTATGTAAGTAATGTTTGTTATGTATATGATGTATTTGATTCATATATATAATGATATTATGTTCTTAAAAATTATTTGTAATCATAAAATGAAAATTATTATTGAATGATAATGATGAGGAATGAATCTCATCGCGTTCGTAGAGAAGGTATGCCGTACACATGCATGAGCGAGAATATCATTATATTAATGCAGAAATCATGTGTAATTGGATGGTATATCATATATACATAGTTATTAACATGTTATATTTCTAATTTACATCTTTTATACTCATTATTATACCCATCCAAATAATTAAATGTTTGAATAACAAACTACACCACGACGTGGAGATAGTAATCCTTATGTACACACAAATGGGGAATTTGTCATTTATAGGATGGATAGAATAATGAATATGGTTGTACCATATTTATAATAATATCATAGAATTTAGAATCTACTTGATTTATTATTTTGGTATGGAAATAAATAAATAAAGAGGATGTGGAAGAAGAAAAGAACTATAAAGAGGGTTGTGAAATTATTACCTCCTCTTTGGGTGTTTCCTTTTGATATGATAAAAAGGGCTCCTTGGGTTGGATTTCTGATCAATGTAATGCCACTAGAATGAATTAAGGGAATGTTAGGAAGATATTAGGGAAGTGTTTGGTTGAGCCAAATGGCTTTGTGGTGTGAACTTAAGAGAAAGGGATGTACCCTTTTATAAGGGAGGTGAGGGTCACTTTAGGAAAATATTGAAATATTATTTTATAATAAAACAATTTTCGGTATTTAATGGCTCAAAAATGATTTATTTAGAATATAAGGTGGGGATGGGTAGAATAAATTTAAACAAATAGGTTTTAGACATGTTTATGTTACCATTTTAACCTTATCTTTTAGATTTAACTCTTAGTTAAATAATTTAACTTTTACCGTGTCTTCTTGCATTCTTACACTATATAGTAAATAAACTTATTCTAAACTTCCAAGAGAACCTAAAGTGTTTCTTTAATGAAACATATAATATTATTTAAGGCCTTTGTCTGATCCTTAGATATTCAAGAATATTATATCAACCAATAATATAGTATTTGTTTTAAAAACTAATTTATGTTAATTTTGACACTGTTTGGTATTTTATTTTTGTGATATTCATTAAAACCTTATCACTTTGGAAACAATTTACCTAATAAAACCTAACATGTGATGCTAACCGAGAAGATTAGTGGGTGACATAAAAAATTTTAAATTCTTTTTATTTTAATATTTATAATATAAACTATTTCAATACTTTATTAAAAAGGTAATTAATGTATCATCATTGTGTCATAAATAAATTTAATTATTTAATCTCTAAAAAGTATAAATAAAATAAAATAATGTAGGAAATATTTTTAACTTTATAATGAATATTTATAGTGTAATTTATCTTATGTATATCCATATATTAAAATATGTTTTAGTTAATGAAATTTGAATTTAACACTTTTAACTCTTCATTAAATAAAATAAAAATAAATGTCCAAATCTAATCTAATTGGAACTAAAGGATCATATTTTATTACTAAGGTTTTTTGGTCTAATTACACTTATCCAATATAATTAGGACATGTGTCAGGGTAATTATAATATCTTTTCTACCATTAATTACTCTATTTACATTTAATCCTGGTAAATAAAAGTCAAAAGTTACTATTCACCAAATATTACTTTCATCTTATTGAACAAAATTTCAATTAATGATATTAAACATGTCTCTCTTATTTTTGAAATTTAATTCACAGAAGAAGTAAAAGTTAGTTTTATGCAAATTTGCAAATGCTTCAAGAAGGTAGGTAAAAGACGGTAAAAAGTTTAATAAAATCTTATACGTCTATTTTTTATATAAAATTAATCCATTGAATTAAATTTAACTTATATATGTATTATATATCTATTTTGACTTAAAATAAATTTAAATAAAATAAATAATTATTTAAATAAAAAGTTGGTTTTAAATTATAACACAGTGTTTTTCAATATTCATCAAAATTCGAATGTTTTCAGAAAAATACAAAAAATTTACCCCAAGAAAATTTTGATATTCTGAATTTAAGAATAAATTCTATTTTACAAAATTAAAAACATATATGTTTCGTTAATTAATTTAAAATTAATTCCTGTTGTCAAAACCGAAAAGCGGGTTTTTAAAAAGTAAAAACTATCAAAAGATAGACACTTGTTTATATCAAATTTAAATGTGGAATTACTTATAATGACCTAAATTTTATTAAATGATAAAAATATAAAATAATTATTCTTCTAAAACATTCGAATTCATAATTTAACCCTATAAATTAGTTCTATTAAAAAAGTTTTTTTGAATTAATATTTAGTATTTTTCAGTATTCATCAAAATATGAAAGTTATCAGAAATGTACCAAAATTTTATCCAAAATAAATTTCTATTTCCTGATTCTAAATAAGAATTAAATATCATTAAATTGAATATATAAAAGTGTCAAATATTGGTTTTAAAAAGGTATTTCCATTAAAATGTGGTAAAATTGAATTTTTTGAAAAATACTTCTTTAATATTAAAAAATGTATTTGTTCTTATATTATGTCTAAGAAACACATAATATGGATTCTAAAATTATATGGAGTATATAAAATTCAAAATTTAGTTAATACTATCCATAACTGCATTTTGAATGGCCAGTTTGGTAAGTCATGGTGCACTCAAACTTGGTGTTTCATGTAGCGCAAGCTATTGAATTACATTAAAAGAAATAACTTACTATGAAATATTTGAATGTTACAACTAGTTACCCAGTTTGGGAGAATTGAGAATTGAGTAAACTATTTAGGGGAATGTACCATGTGAACCCCTACTAGGTAGCTATTGGAGTTGTGTCGAGTGTATTGTAGGGTATAAGAAACAATGTATAGACTAACTTGGTACCTGATAGGTCCATTGAAAAAAAGAAAAAGGATATGATTTTTTTATTCAGTCTTTTGGGAATATTAAGTGATGGATAGATCATGGATTTATATTTTTATCTATTTGATTGGCCCACTTCCCCCACTCTTACACCGTGATGTCCCACATGATGTGGGGGGGGGGGTGGTTATGTTGTTCTATGACATTTTGGATGGTCAATGTCTTCTGTATTTCATTGTTTTTACTCTTATTTGATTTTTTCAAATATGTTATTGTTTATATTTAGGGATTATGTGATTATTCTAACAGATCATTGTGGAGTCCTTCCAAACCTTGGGGTTTTTTTTGATTGGTGGATAAAGGACATCAATGATAGATTAATTCTTTCCATCATTCACTAATTCAATTAATGTATTTCATTCAGAATATTTATTGATTGATTGATAATATATTTGAAAAAATTGGAGGTTTAATGGGTTCCATTTGATTGGGATTTTTTTGAGAATGGCATGGAGTGTCAATTTTAAACATCTTATAGGTTGTTAGTACTAGTTTTAGTGTTTTTTGATAGATAAAAATGTTCTCAATTATTTTACCATATCTTGATAAATGGTTTAAATAATTATAGTGTGATATAATTAATTTGGATGGAATTATTGATGAGTTAGAGACTCATAGAATTTTAAGATCATTGAATATCTTGTAATTGGAGAATTTGATTATGGATAGATAATGAATTTATTATAAAAACACTATATCAATGTTGGTGGTATATATGATACTCTTATATTCCTAATAATGTCAAATTTATCATTTGGTGAAGTGTTTGGGTTTAGGATAATAGAATAGGAACTATCAGGGGCCTGCGTCAGAATTTAGGTGGCATAAGGCCTCTTAGTTAATACAGAATTTTCTCCCATTCATTAGAGTGACTTATAATCTCCTGATGATATTGTATCTAATGGGTGAGGATTATAGTTACATATATTATGGGATATATGAGGTTTATATTCTTGATATGTGTTTTGGATACCCTAGATTAGTTTTCTTAAGGATGATATGTCATTCATGATGGATATAAGAATAGATAGAATGTGAGAGATAGTTAATCATTTCTCATATGGTTTAAAGCATCCTCAATAAGTTGATTGGGAATAATAGTTCTAGTTCTGAGAAAGGTACATCATTAGGGGATTTGTATAGTGTTGAATGGAGGGTTCCTCAAGGTTTTTTATTAATGAAATCTCTTTTGTGTTTGCGTGATTATAACCCATGAAGGGGTTTTGAGAGCATTATTTACATGGTCTTACAGTACAAAGACAGAGATAGTGATGTGAGAATATATTCAGAAGTTGGATAGTCCTATTAGGTCCCTAGTTAGGTGGGGCCTATGATCTATGAGATATATATGGGGGTCTTGGATGTAGGTTAGTTAATGTGGGTAGATATCTAGTTAGAGATGAGGAGAGTAATAATTGAATTCCTCAAGCAAGATGAGACTATCATTTGGTTCAACATGCCATACAATATGGGATTTTTTATATAATGATAATATAAGAATATAAGGAAGGATAGATAATGAGACATGATTTAATATATTAGGATAGTTCAAGAAGTAATAAATACCATGTTATGAGCCTATATAGAACATTTTATATATTTTTAGGCTACTAGTCAGGGAATGGACTTGAGGTGTTTTTCTTCATTTTGTATCATTTTTTCATATAAATGTGGTTTCATATTATGTATCATTGTCCATAAAACCCTCCAAAATTTCATTTGGTACATCATAAGTTGGAGGTCAACTACATTTTTCACCTTCTATGAATACTTATATGGTTGGAATTCTTTATTACCATAGTTCTGGGATTTTTCTACTTTGTTTTCACTTCTAATTTTCAGATATTTATTCATCTATTATGTTTTTATTTATGAATTGTATTTATGGTCTTACTATTACTATAGATTCTTAGGAGGAATTTGTACAATTATCTTTATTAGATAATTTATTTTATTAAAATGTCGATAAAATTTTATATATAGTTTTTCTATATTAGTTGATAGTGACATTTTACATAGCTAGACTACTGTTATTAACTCACGTGTAGATGATATTTTCTAAGGATAGGTTATGCGGATTATATTATTGGATAACATCCTATTATGATTATACAATCCCTATATTCATGTGATTCATAGATACCTCTAGTGGGTTAGTTTTGGTAGTTGATTCCTAGAAGATGATTTGATAAGAGAGGGTTATACCTGAGAGATAGTTTAGATAGGAAAGGGTTTCCTAGGTTTGTTGGTACCATTAAGATTGAAGGGAAATAACATGGAAATCCCTGGGAATTTGAAATATTTTTCATTTAGGGTTCTTGTGGTATTATAATAATTTTTAAAAGGTAGGATCATTTAGATAACTGGACTGATATGTTTTGTGTGTGGGTTTTGATAGGATTGTGAAAGGTGAACCATACCAGTTAGGTATAAGATGTTTATATTGTGGGTTGATACTTGCTGGTTTTATTGTGATTGTAGAGTGGAATATTCCTTATGGTTGGACTTTTCCTAAGTGGTATTTCTTATGTTTAGTGGGAAATAGAGCATCAAGAGTGATTCAGGGTTTGTGTATTGGATTGAATATGGTGTATGTATAATTTTTTAGGCATGTGAGCCAATTATTGATGAGATAATACTCTAAAAAAGCACAATTTTGTTTTGTATTATAACCAGATTGGAGTGTATAACTAATTTTGATTCGAATAAGATTGAAATTGGTGGTGGAATAAGATCCAATGAGTGCGTTATTCAATGGTTTCAATCTTCCTTAGAATGAGAAGAGTGAGAATTGGTGAGTCTTTTGAGTGGGAAATTATTCATATGTGAAATAAAATGTTCATTATTTATTTACAAGGCCTCCACTATATTTTGAGTATTGGAATAGAAAATTTATAAGCCTTTTATAAATTTCTATGTTATAAAAGGGACATATTAGTGTAGTGATTATGGTATGATGGTGTGTAATATAGATACCAAATACTTAAACACACTTTATTTCATAACATTTCAAAATCATTTCCAACAAACATATTCTGAGGATATAGTGGTATAGTCTATTTATAATATTTGATATGTAAATACATCATATAAACTATAAAAGCATCATTTTTATTTAAAACTCCACAAAGTTCGCCTAACTCTTATAGATCATGTAAAACTATATAAGATACATGGGGGAAATAACATAAGGAAAAGGGTGATCTAGAACTCATAGTAAGAGAATAAACAAAGAAATTTAGAATAAAAAGAGAGTCAAGTGGAGTAACATGATATCATAAATAGAATAATCAAATTTATGGAAACATGTTATTTGAAAATTAAATCACAAGATCACAACATCATGTAATATGTGAAACAATATAGGACATTATATCTTAGGCATATGTCAAGGATCGCTACCAAGAATATCATAGTGGACAAAGTCCCATAATGGATTTGGTAAACTCTCCATTCCTATAAAAATTGTGTAAAAATTCATATAGTTGATTAGGGTCACTGACTAATCACATATATTACATATCATGAGATATAAATTTTTACGCAATCCATTGGAGGGCTATATAATATTGGTACTACCTGTCATATAATATAGTGTGCTTAGTCTTACCACATGTTCAACATATATGGTATCTCACAAAATGGAAACCATACCTAAGGAATTATAGGACTATATAATTCTATGTCCACCTATCAGATAATGAGAATCATACTTATGCACAAAACATGAGGAATATGAAGTATATATATATAATTAGCATAATCAAATCAATGAAAAGGATGTGGTATTCACAATTCTGATTCAAGGCATATCTGAAGGCTATATCATAAAGATTCCTCAAAGAATATGGAATTCAAGTATTTTGGACTTTCATATTTTGAATAGGGACATAGTTATTCAGCATGGATTTCTATTTTAGAAAATTCCTTATAATGATCTATATAATATAGAATAAAAATGAACCTCTTGGTTTGAGCTTTAGTGGAATAATTGAAGGATATTTTAAAAAAGTAAATACTATATTATTTTCAATAATATATAATTGTACAAAGAGGGTTCTCCATAATAACTATTATTTTAAAAATATATTCATGTTTTATAAATATTTGATTGTGGTGATTCTTTACATGAGACAAGATACCTGAAATCTCCGTTAAATCATGTTTACTTTAAGGTGGGAAATTGAAAGGGAAATAAATATATGTACAAACCAAAAATTGAAAGGTTATTCAACCATGAATATATGTAATTAAAATATAATAAAAAGTATAATAATTTCATGATAATAAGACCACATAAAATGGGAAAAAGTGTAATATAACTTGTAACTCAAAAGTAGCACGAGTGGTATGGAAGATCCCTTACCTCGTATTCTAACGTGTTATGCACTTACACCTAAATTTCTTAATAATTAAGTTAATTTCATTATGGATATACCCACGAACCTTATTCATATATATATATATATAATTTTATATGGTTAATATATTATATTATATTATATTATATTTATAATATCATTTCCTCTTACGTTGGTTACTTAGGGTTGTTCTACTAATTTCTTCATAATAATTTCTGTTTGTTGGGAATGGTCAATGTTTTTGAAAAATAATAACATTATATATATAATTATAGTGGGATATGTCATTTTTATTCCATTTTAACTATAATTATATATTTTTAATAGTTATACCAATATATACTCTAATTAAGAAAGGTGTCGTGATAAGGCCATTTAATGTGGCTAAAATTACTATGCCTATTTAGTTTTTCCAAAAAGATACAGGATTCCCAATAATAATCTTCCTAAATATTAATGTTTTCATAAATATAATTTTTAAGTATTAAATAAATTTTAATTATATCTGTGTTAGGTGGTCCAAAAAAACATGTTATTTTTTAACGTGGTAGTATTCAAAAATGATTGGATAACACATTCATTTCCAAATTAATTGGAGGTCATGTTAAGAGAGAATTTCACCTTTTTTAAGTTAAATGTGATGAAATCCTTATAAATATTATAATATTTTCATTAATGTGTTGTCACTCTCATGGAACATGTCTCCAAATCTGAGAAATAATGGAGAGGGTAAGTTATAAGGTCATAGTAAGCCTTAACAACCCATTACCACACTTGTTTTAAACATGTTTCAACTCATTTCCATTATATTTTTAAATTTTAACATATTTATTTTACCATGGTAATAGTTTTTTACCTTGGGTAACATATAATTTATGTCCAAAAATAAAACGGACCTTATTACATAATTCAGACTCACTGATTCCAAATTAGAAATACATTTTATGTTATTCAATTGATAAATGTGAATGAAATTAATTTTAATATACTAAATGTATAATCAATTATTTATTTTTTTAAAAATGATGCATGTTATAAAATTTAAATTATTGGTTTGTAAAGAAAAACTATGATTTTTAAAATTACAAATTATCTTATAAAATACATATTTGGGGTTAGATAATGATTTCACAAATATCCAATTCATTATTATATAATAATAATGTCATAAAATAATGTTATTCATAAAAATGATATATTGAAATTTTTCCATTCCATATTTTTAGAAAAATCCCAAAAATTCAGCTTAAACTAATACTTAAATTCTAATTTAGCAATGATTTTTATTTTCTAAAATAATTTATTAACTATCAATTTTAAATTTAAAATAAAATCATAAAATACAGTACGAGACTGTATTAATCAGAAAATAATAATTTCAAATACTTTTTTATTCTCATCCATAATTTCTATAAAAACAAATAAATCTTACATTAATAAATCAATATTAAATTTTATTAAAATAATATTTTAATAATATACCTATATTTATTTAATAAAAATATACATCACGTAAAAATATATAATCTTAGACATAATTATAAAATAAACATTATATATATATAAATATTTATTAAAATATATTATAGTTTTTTTACTCTTATTCATATATACTAATTCAAATGATTACAATAAATAGTCTAAACATATCATGTTTTTATTTTATTTTGGTGTTGCATGTGTATAATTCTATCAAATATATTTGACTTATATTAAAATCTTGTTTTGTTACATTATCCCTCCTTAAATAAATTTCATCCTTATAATCTTAAAACTCATT
>CAUJRU010001805.1:30200-113414 GCA_963277665.1 Viscum album
CGACGGGAGTAATTTCCAAAGAAATATCATAATTAATTATACATTTGTAGTTAATCATGGGTTTATTTACTATATGATATGATATATTTATATATACAATTTGATATGATCACTTTGTAAATATATATAATCCATTTTTAATAAAAACCTCATAATTGATGAAGAAACAAATAAACAAGTAACTTCCAAAAACACTGAAGAAGATCCTTATAATATGGTTATATTAATTATACCACCAAATATTTTTATTCATAATTCAATATCAAATAGTTTAAAATGTTCATAACAAAATATATATGGAAATATAGAGTGAAAAATTACATTATACATTAATAGAATTCATTGAATAGGGTTTTCCTTATCCCCATTGTCTATGTGGTTATTAGTGCATATTTACCTCATTAGTAATTAGATTGGGGAATTGATTTTCATAAAGTCAAATTTCCTTGTAATTGAAGAATAATATTTTCTCATCTTCTCCCTTTTACTCAGACTATTGAGTTTTATGGACTTTAACTCTATAATTGTATCATTTACCCTTCCCATTAAGATAAATTCCCCCATGAATCTTTCCACATTTTAAATATTTATGGAATTAAATATTATTTACTTTATTATCCTAAAAACATGAAATTTCAAAGGAATCCATCCTTCTCATCTTTGGTGTGTTTGGGAATTTGACAATGTTTAAATTTTTTATAATATTTCATGATATATAATTTGGAGAAATAATATGGTTTCTCACATTAGATCTCATTTTTAAGAAATATTTATTAAGGTAATATCTATATTATCCCTCGCATCGATGGTTTCTTATAGTTAAATCCATTATTAAAAACAAATGGGTAAAAAATATAATATTCTTATTATAAATATTCTAGGAAACATTTAACCACAATATTTATTAAATTATCATACTATCCTGTTAACATGTAGTTATTTTTGTACAACCCATATCAATAATAGTTTTACATATATGATTCATGATTCAACCTAGGTTACTTTAAGTTGAATTTTTTCATACTTTTTATAAAAATACCTAAAAATAAATTGGGAATAAATCCTTCATAGTTGTTTTTAAATATAATATGATAAAACAAATCATATCCCTCGGGAGTGTCAAATAAATATTGAAGTTATTCCTCTTCATTTTACGCCTGGTGATGACTGAGTTAATACCCAATCTATTTTTTTCAGGGTTATTCCCCCAGGTACATCTACTCTAGGGAATACACCCCATTTATTTAATCAAGATCAGGATTTAATTGAAAGGAAAACCACATACTAAAATATTTACCAAAATTTCAAGATGTTATCATATACCTAAATTTTCTCTAGGGTTTTCAATAATTTTCTCTTATATTAATCGACAAAATATTCAATATTACCTCAACTAACCAAAATAATTGTATATACCTTATAAATTATGGTTAATAATATCTTATAGATCCTTAAATAATCATCAAAAAACATGCTAACCTCTAAGGAAATATAAAACTCAACATGATACGAAACATGGTGATCTAGGCCTATAACACACTTTATTTTATAAATGATATAATTGATTTCCAATAAAATATAAATAAAGGATCTATAGGTATAGTGTTTATATAAGATTATATACGTAAATAAATCATTATAAATTTAAATAATATTATATTTTACTCTCCACATAGTGCTCTGAAGTCTTATATATCTTCTAAAACTAGAAAGGATACTTTAGGGAAAATAAAAAAAAAGGAAAAGAGTGATATAGAAAGCCCAATAATGCAATAATCATGGAAATAAATCATAACATGATATTCAATAGGAAGAAAATGTTTTCATAAATATAATTATCATAATCATGAAAATATGAAATAAAGAAATTAAATAATAATATCATGGAATTAGGGAATATAAGTCAGTAACTTAAGACATGATATCATAATAATAATTTGAGGAACACCACCAAGACTATTATAGTAGATAGAGTCCCATTATGGGTTGGGTTCACTCTGCATTCCCATAAACATTGTAAAAAGTCCCACAGTGGATTATGTTTCATAACTAATTTAATACATAACATCTCATGAGATATATATCTTTAAGAAATACATTGGAGTTTTATATAATTCTGGGTCCACTCGTCACATAACATCGTGTGGTTTGGATAATTTTATAAGAACCATACTTGTTATCTCTCAGGATGGAAACATTACATAATGATTTTTAAGGAAATATAATTCTAGGACCACAAATCAAAAAATGAAAATCATACATATTCATTCCATATGAGGAAAAGAAACAATATAGAAATCATATGCATGATCAACCCCATGAGAAGTAAGGGAGTTTCATAATTATAATTCAACAAATAACTGAAGGATCAATCATAAAAATTAAAAAGAGAAAAATTAAGTTTATTTTTTAAAAATATAATAATTTGAAGATGGAGATAGTTATTGAACATTTTTCCCATTATTGTATAATAATTAGAATGGTCTATAGAATAATCTTCCAAAGTGAACCATCTCACAGAATCTTCTAGGAAATAACTAAATGATATTTTATAGAAGAAAATATTATAATATTTTCTATAAAACTGTAAATGAACTTTATTGGTTCCAAAAAAATAGGTTTTATTAGAATAAATTAATGGTTTAAAAACATTTGATGGGATTGATTCTCTATATAAGGAAAGAAACATGAAAGATACCATAAATCTTGTTTAAATTAATGTTTGAATTTCAGTGGGAAATAAAAACATGAATTACCCTACAAGTGAAAAATATATTTTAATGAGAATATATGTAATGTAAATACATGTACAAAAAGACAACAATTTCATGAGAATAATAGTGTATAAAATGGTAGAAAAATAAAGATAATTTGTAACTCAAAAGCAACAAGGGTGGTATGGAAAATAGCTTGCCTCATGTCTGAATATGATATAAACATTCATATAACTTCTTGAATAATTAAAATATGTTCATTAAATTTATACCAAATAAATTGATTGATCTAATTTAATTTTTTAATGTCTCTTTACAGTAGTTTGGTATTTATTTTTAATATAGTTTCTACTCATGTAAGTTAATTAGAATTTTTCAGTTAATTGTTTTTGTAAAATTTTTAGTTTGTTAATCACTATTAAAGGTGCTGTAAAATTACTTCATGATATCTACAATATTTATGGATTATTTCTTTTATTTATCAATTAGTAAAATTATAATACATTTTTAATGTTTATCTCTAAATATACCAATACTATTAAAAAGTTTTGATCAGACTTTTTAAGATGGTTAAATATACAAGCATTATTTCTTATTTGTCACAAATATATAATTCCCAATATTAATATTCCAGAATAATAATGGTGTCCCAAATATAATTTTTACATATTAAATTTATTTTTTATTTCATCCATGTTAGGTGATCAGAAAAGGAAAAACACAATTTTTTGTGAACGTGGTATTCAACACGTACTCATGAATGATACTTTCAATTTCCATGGAATTGGTTGTAAACTTGGGATAGGAGTGACTATTTTATAAGTGAAAAGGGATGAACTTTTTGTAAATACCCAATGTTTATAAATAATGGGATGCCACTCTTATGTCATGAATCTATGAAATTGAAAAATAATGGATGGTGGAAGACATAAGATCGATCTAAGCAACAACCACCCATTCTCTCACATGTATTAAAATTGTGTTCATCTTATTACCATTCGATTTTTCACATTTACCATTATATATTTTATCGTGGTAACTAGTTTTACCTAATGTAACCTAACCTTTATTACCAAAAATAAAATGACCCTTTTTACATAATTTGGACCTCCTAATTACAATATATATATATATATTTTATATAATATGTAAATGTGATAAAATTTATTTTCTAAATAAAACATAATTAATGTCTTAAAAATATTTTTTTCCCAAAGTATAACTTAAGTTAAAGAATGAAAAATATGGTTTTGTAAATTAAAAAAATAAATTATAAATTATAAATTCACTTATAAATTACACATTTGTTCTTATAAAAATATTTCATTAATATAGCATTCATTATTATATAATAATGATTTCATAAAATACATTTTATTCATAAACACACTAATTTTCAATACTCATCTAACATTCAATATATTTAAAAAAATCCCAAAAACTTCATCATAAAAACTAATATAGAAATTATGAATTTAAAAATTATGTTTATGTTGAAATATTACATTTCTATAATTATATATTTTAAATTAAAAAATAAATAAAAAAATACCAGGAAAAACTTTTTCATAGAAGAATAATATTTTAAAATAATACTTGTTCTTATTCTAAATTTCTGAAAAACTTGAATAAAGATTTCATGAATCAAAAAAATTATATTTTATTGAAATCATCATTTAATAATAATATACATAATTTTATTTCAAAAACATAAAACACATAAAATGATAGTTTCTTAAACAAATTAATAAAATAACATATATATATATAAATATATTTCATAATTTGGTTACTCATATTCATAAATAATTAAATAGCTTGGTTTTAATAGTATAAACATAGCACACTCTTGTTTTAATTCATTTTTTATTATAGAGGAATATATCATATATATTTTACTTATAATAAAATCTCGATTTGTTACATTTTAAAACTCAAATAAATTGTGAGCAACATTAAAACACTTATGATTGGAGCAGTCTATATAGGTAGATCCTAATTTACCACACATTTTTACTTAAACATGGATTGATTTAGGATTTGATGTGATATTTCCCTATATATAATTCTATGCAATCACAATGTAAAAAAGAGATATCTTATTCCAAATAATATCATAATAAGTGAAGAAGAGCTAAATACACAAGAATTTACTTCCCCAAAGGTTGAAGAATATTATTATAATATAGATATAATAATTATACCATTATTTATTTATTATTCAATATTTAATAGGTTAATTTTTTTTAAAAAAATAGGCAAATCTACAGTTAAAAATCACTTTCTAATTCAATAATATGAAATTTATATTCAATTAACAATGTGTATTTTTGTACCTTTTATCTTTCCCTCAAACTTTTGAGTTTAATGACATTCCTCCCCTCAATTATAGCATCTCCCCATCCATTATAGGAAATATTCTCAGGTTTTTTTTCCATATTGTTGACATCATGGGGATCGAGTCTTCTTTCCTTTATTATCCTTTTCCTAAGATCTTTTATAAGACACTATCCTTCTTTTCTTTCATGTGTCTCAGATTTTAGTTATGTTAACAATGCAAACCATATTTTGTGTCATATCATTTTTCATTATAACAAGGTTTTACACTCCTATTACCATTATGAAGGGTCATTTATTGTGTTATTCTCTCCATTATCCCTCACACTCATGGTTCCTTCTAGTTCTGGCCATTACTAAAAAAATATTTATAAAAATTATAAGATTATTATCATAAATGTTCTTAAAAAAATTTAAAAACATGATTCCCTATTTTTTTATACTATCCTATTAACCTATATTTATTTTTGTTCAACCTATCTCATTATTAGTATTACCTATATCATTCTCAATTCATCATAGGTTACTTTATGTTGAGTTTTCTTATATATATTAAAAAAATCCATTAAAATAACTGGGTAATCTATTATATAATTTTGTAATGACTGAGAATATGATAAACTAAAGAATATATTTTGGGTTTATCAAACTAAGTGTATATTGAGGCCTCTTTATCATCCATAAAGTGATTGTTGAGTTAATAACCAATCTACCCTTTTTGGAGTTTTCATCCCAAGGTACATTTTTTCCAGAGGCTTCATACAATTTTAGTATAATGATATGGATGTAATTTTAATTAAAAACACATACTCAAAACATTTCATGATTTTAACCTATACATAGTCTTATCCCTTGGGTTTTCACTAATGTTCGCTCACCATAATCCCTAAAATATTCAATATTACCTCAACTAACCTAAACAATTAAATTTACCATGGAAATTAATATACATCATAGATTATAAACCCTTAAATTATCATAAATTAACATCCAAAACTATAATCTAGTTTAAACCTCCCTCTGATACTAATTATATAGACCCATGATGTAAACATAATTTTTTTCAGAATTGTTTTCATATATTTGTAATAATTAATAATATAGGATATAGATTATGAGTGTCATTGGAATATTAGATAAAAAATAAATAATATTAAATATATTTTTATTATTTTTATTTAATACTATACATATTGATCCAAACACTAATAGGTCATATAAAATAGTATAGGGCACCTTAGGGAAATATATAACGAAATGTGTGAGTAAGAATTCCCAATAAGACAATAAACACGGAAATAAATCATGACATGAAAGTCAATATGTATAACATGATATCTTAAAGAGAACGATCATTAGTATGTAAAAATTTCATTGGAAAATTAAATAAAAATTTTCAGGAATTATGGAATATAAATAAATAATATAAGACATGGAATCATAAGCCTAAATCCAGGATAAATTCCAAGGATATCATTGTGGGAAGAGTCCCATGGTGGATAGGTTTCACTACCCATTCCCATAAAAATAATATAAAAGGTTTCATGGTGTATTATTTTCACTCCCTAATCCAATGAAAACATCAAATGATATATTATGTTTTACTCAATTCATTATAGAATAATATAATATCAAGCCCACACATCACATAACTTAGGGTGAATATGTTAACTTCCCATGAATCATATATGGAATCTCATGTGATAGAAACATTATTCAATATATTGGAGGGATATATAATTATAGGAATACCAATAACATTATTTAAATAATACATATGCATGAAATATGAGTAAAATAAACCACACAAAGATCATAAGTATAACCATACCCAAAAAAAAGATGTGAGTTTCATAATTATGATTCAAGAAATAATTTGAGGATAAATCCTAAGGATTTTGATTAGATATTGGGATTAACATTTTTCGAAATTTATTATTGAGAAATGGAAATATTTATTTAATATGGAGTTTAATTGTAAAAAATTCATGAAAATGATATAGAGAATAATGAAAGATAATGAACCACCTAGGTGGATCTTTTATGAAATAATGAAAAGAAATTTTAAAAAACCAAACACTATATTGTTATCCATAAATCTAAATTTTAAAAAATAGGGTTATCAATAAAATAAATATGCACCATTTAATTAAATTCGTATTTTAAAATAATTTGATGTGATTGATGCTTTACATGAAATAATAAACATGAGGGTTCCCCGAAATCAGGTTTTCAACAATGATGGGTTCTTAAATGGAACTAATGAAATTTATAACACCAAAATTGAAAAGGATATTTATCTACATTTATATTAAGGTGAGTATATAAAAAAATAAAATAATTTCATTGGAATAATATTACATAAAATGATATAAAAAGAGAGAGTATGCACAACTCAAAAGTAGAGAGGGCGGTATGAAAGATCCCTAACCACGTGTCAGAATTTTACCTACACTTGTGATTAAATTACTAAATAATTAAATTATGTTCATTAAATATATACTTGAGAGATATATTAATCTAAATTTAGTTTTCTATGGTACATTTATTATATTTTGGTGTTATTTTTAATATATTTTTTGTTTACTTTGGTTACTCATGGTTGTTTGGTTTATTTCTTTATAACACTTTCAGCTTGATCACTATGTTCAAAGGTGTTATAAAATAACTTCAAGATATCAATAATTATTGGTTATTATTTCCATTTTTATTCCATTGAAGAAATAATTATATTTTTTCAATGGATATTCCAAAATATAACCAAATTATGGTGTCTTGATAATTCCATTTATGTTGGTTAAAGTTACTAAGACTGTTTCTTTGAGTTCACACATACAGAATACCCAATACTATTATTCAAAAATAATAATGATTTCAAATATATCATTTATAAATCCAACCATGTTATATGAATATGGAAAAAACATGTCATTTCATGTCATTTTCTATGGAATGTTAGGGGAAGTGAGGAGAAGAGTGATCCTTTTATAAGTGAAAGGGGATGGAATGTTTTTAAAAACACAAACAATTTAAATAATAGGTGGTCACTCTCTAATAAATTATCCCGAAAACTCAGAAATAACGGGGACCCTAAGAGAGGAATATGTAATAAGACTCAACCACCCAATTTCACACATGTTTTCGATAGGTTTGGAACTCATTACCATTAATTTTTTCATATTTTCAACTTTAACTTTTGTTGTGGTAACTAGATTTTACCAAGTGTAATTTATCCATTATGGAAAATAATAACATGGCCCTTAGTAAATAATATAGGTATACTTATTCTATACTATGAATACATTTTTTATTGAATTTCTAAAAGTTATAAAAATAAATTTTAAAATATGAAATGTAAAATCTATTTTTTTTTTGAAAAATATTACTTATATTATAATATGGAAAATATGGATTTGTAAATTAAAAAAATATTTTTAAAATTATAAATTCTCTAATAAAATACTTATTTTATAATTAAAAAGGTTCTATAAATTTCTAATTAAATATTATATAATTATAGTGTTATAAAATACATGTTCTTTTATATTGGTAATTTTCCATATTGAACAAAAAATAAATAAATTTATAAAAATACAAAAAAAATCATATTAAACTAATATTGAAATTATAAATCAATAAATTTGGTTTAATTTGTGAAATTAGTTTTCTATAATTTTCTATTTTCACTTTTTAATAAAATATTGAAATATTATCTGAAACTATTTTTATAAGAAAATAACTTTCTCAAATACAGGTTGTTATTATTATTAATTTCTATAAAACAATAATAAAGATATAACCAATCAATTAATATTTAATTTTATTAAAATATTCTTTTAATAGTAATATAATTAGTTTTATTTATTAAAATGAATAATACATGGAAATAATCATTTCAGAAAATTATTAAAAAATTAAAATTAAATATATATATATATATATATATAATATTATATTTCATAGTTTGGATACTCGTAATACAGACCTAATAATTCAATATCTTGGTTTTAACATTTTAAAAATATTGTTGTTTCATTTCAGTTCAATGTTACAGGAGGAGAAAGATATCAATTGTTTTTGAATTATATTAAAATATTGGTTAGTTACATGTAAACACTGTTTCTAGCTACATAGATAAAGATTAGGGGACATTAAAGGGTTTAATAATGACCACCCTTATGGTTTACTCATGTCATGACCCTCCTACATTGTTAAAACCTCATAGCTTAGCTGTGAATATGATTCTCACACCCAAATCCATCCTCTAAATGGTCACATGATAGAGACTACCATTGAGGGTATAAAACAAAAAAATGAGCGGCATTGAAAAAATAAATATCTCAAAGAAATATAAAACACCAACCAAAATTATAAAATATACACTAAAACCCAATTCACAATGCATGAAAATTTCATTAATAAATAATGTCTCCAAAAAGATACAACGAATCTAGTGGTAGTGAAACAAATACGGAATCTAAGCCTCAGGAAACTAATTTATAGCTCAATCAACAAATCTCTCCCAAAAGTGTGAATATATATGTGTGTGTGTGTGTTCTTGTGTATATAGAAAGGGGTGAGAATATAAGTATACTATGTAGGATCATCCCCAAAACCTCTTGTATAAATGTGTAAGTAGTATACTAATGCCGTGGTGAACAAATAGCAGAACCAACATGTACTTATGATAGGTTCATTATCACCCAATCATAATAATTCTCACTCTCTCAATATTACATACAAGTATATTATAATTCCATAAAAAGAATATATTCCAATAAGGTTCCTTGCAATCACTTCAACACTAATTTGGTCACTCTTACACCCTAATGACATAAGTCATGTTCTATAACACCTTATATATCTGCTGCATAATAATATATCATATAAAAAACACGCCATATACCCACATATCATAAGAAAATATCACATAACACAATTACATAACACCCACATAAGATCAGGGAATCGAGAACATGAATACCATAAACAATATTCCATCCTCCTACCATGAAGGACACCACTATGAAGCAACACCACAATGACATAACCTGATCAACCAGAATATAGATATACCAAAAAATAAATTCAATATAGCCATTTTATATATCTATTATGAGCCATTATATCCCATAATCATGTAATCCAGTTTATAAAAAAAATGACCTCAATTCATTAAAACTCAAATGAATATACTTAATTTTCTTTATCATGTACTATACAACATATGATGGAAGAGTATGGAAGATGGATCAATCGTCAATCAATTAACTATTCAACCCATATGTTAGAGAAATCACTCAAACCCCAAAACCATATGGGAATTGGTGAAGTAATCTAACATAGTTGGTGGTTAATATGATAAAAAAATAAAATTTAATTAGTTGTTAGGTACATTCATAGTGAATGGGTAAATATTCAAATGAAATACCGTAAAAACTAACAAGAACCACCTAAACATCACTATCTCCCACAAAAATATACGACTAGAATAAAACATTCCTATCCCTACCAATATATAAAAAACATCTAGGACAAAATTTTTAATTTAAAATTCTATTTATCATCATTAAATTATAGAGTTTATTTTACCATACATGTTACATTTAATTAGCCATTTTTAATGTTAGACCATTAATTAAAACTCCTCCTACTTCAAGCAATTAATCATCTTATATTTTAATCAACTATATCCTTTACAATTTTTTATTTTTTATCACATAATTTATAAATTCTATCCCATAAAAAATTTATTTTCATTTATTCCAACCATGATCAAAGCCATTGAGAAATTATTACACAACCATATAAAAACCAAACTCATAATTGCATAGACCTCTAAACATCCCATTATAATAGCAACCATAACAACCATGGAGACTCCACCTTTCCACACAAAAAATCACGTTCCCACTACCATAACCTAAAAAAAGGACACCTTCACTACTAAAACAAAACCCCACCACATAATCATCATCAGCTAAAATGATCAACCAACACGCCCTTTTAGAAAATCGGGAAGAAAAATCATACAATAGAAAAAAAATTAAATAGATTATCTTGTGATATTGAAGAACTTATACATACTAATTCATTTATATTATATCCTAATTTCATGTTCAGACATCAACATTGAAATTTTATTTTTCCAGAAAAGTGATTCATTAATAAATTTAGCTGACATAGAAAATTATGAAGGAAAAAATAATATCAAAAATAAGAAATGTTATCATAATAGTATATATTAATCAAGATTACATAAAATAGAATAAATAAAAACTATAGTGAACCATTTCAAAAAATCCATTAAAAATCCTCTCTTATCAATTTGAACATTAATGTATAAACCAGAACATAAATAATTTATTGTTACTACCATCCTCATTTTGTTAGCATATTTATGTGAATAAGCTATTATGGAAGGTAATTCAAACAAGTCATCGGTTTAAAAAATAGTTTTAGTGGGATACTTAGACCCACACTCCTAAGTATATTGTTGGAAAAAATTATTTATAAATTATATTTCATAAAAATTAAGATGGGGATTTAATGTTTTTACAACATCCCATAAGATATACATTATAACTATTAAATAATTAAAAAATCCCAAAAATGTAATTTCTAGTGTATTTGAGTACTGGTGATATTGGAAACATATTTTAAAAAACATTTTAACACTTCTCTATAATTAAGTCACACGGGAAAACCTTTTATACATCTCATAATTCATACTCTTCTTCATAACCTGGGGATGGAAAACATAAAAAATCAATGAGATCAGACGTACAGTATGGAAAACACTCATCAATATGTCATTTAGGGTAAGAAAATAAGAATATTTGAAAACATTAAGATAGGAGAAATTTATTGTTAAAATTAATATATAACATTAATATTTATTCAAAAGACATGACATATGGAAATGTAATATCAAATGAAAAATCATCTACCATGGAAAAATATTTCACAATAATGAGATAAAATCATTATCCATAAAGCATAACATTGATATATTATTATGATATCAGACTATAGAATAAATATATTTATAGAAATCATATGTCAATGCCACCCATTAATGCATTCATCACAAGGTAGGATAGGTATGACCACATTATTCTTTCATTGTCTTTTTCTTACCACCTCTATGACCTTGTCCTTGAGAATAAAATCAATGTACCTTTCTTGGGAATGGAATAATCTTCTAATGTACCATTGGGATAGGAATAATCCTCTCATGCACCGCTTAGTTATATATAAACCTCCTATGTACCCTAATTTTGGGATAATCATCTCATGTGTTGTTTATCATGGGATAATACCCATCTGTACCCTTTGTCTTGGAATAATACTCTCTTATAATATTAGTCTTGTGATAATCCTCTCATCTAGAATTTGGGTTGGGATAATAATACCATTTACCCATTTGATCTAATGATATATAAATTTAACTAATGCATTAAAGGTATATATTGGACATCACCTATTTATCATCTATCTATATGTGTTAAACCTGAAAAAAAAATTAGTCATATCATTAATAACCCATATAAAGAAAAATGGGGGTCATAACATTTCTATATAGTATCACAAAAATTTATATCAATTATATAAACCATTCATATCAAAAATCAAATCACCACATCTTATATTTTTATATGAACATGTAGAAGGTGATTCCTAAAAAATAGCTTTAAAGAAAATATATCCATTTTTATAAAGTTAAATGGATGAAAAATCATGAAATATTTATTATAAAATGATTTTCCCTTTTTCCTAAAAGAATAAGTTACACGAACAATTATTTTTTTCAAAATGTAAAATGAAAACATATGAATTAATTTAATTTTAAATAGAAAAATCAATATTTAAGCCTCGAAAAAGCCATAAATATTTTAATAATGAGTAATGAAATAATCTTGAAAACTTTTAATTTTTAAAAAACAATTTTCAATAAAGGATCCTTGAATATGAAAAAAATGTTTCAAAAAACATTACTTATTTAAAAAAATATATTTTAAATATAATATTCAATAATAGATCATTGAAAATTTA
The DNA here is from genome assembly GCA_963277665.1 of Viscum album. Taxonomy (NCBI): domain Eukaryota; kingdom Viridiplantae; phylum Streptophyta; class Magnoliopsida; order Santalales; family Viscaceae; genus Viscum; species Viscum album. The sequence continues at coordinate 43,307 of CAUJRU010001805.1, forward strand.
TAGAGGTTAAAAAATGAAATTTGGAGTAGAATATAAAACAGTTTATTTTCAAATGATGGAAAACTATTTTATTATTTAAAAATTCAATTTTTTGAAACCCCTCATAACCGAACGATGAAGAAAAACATCCATATGAAAATTTTTAATGGAAAAGAGGAAGGTAACATGGTTAAAAAAATATTTTAATTTCAAATTAATAAATGAAAACTATTTTGTGAATAATGAATAATTATATATTGGAATAACTCTCTTTAAAGGGGATGTAATTTTTTATATAATAACGATTGACATGTATAAGAAATAAAATCACTGAGAAATAAGTTTTTAATTTAAAAAAATTATTTTACATATATAGATTTGAATAAATATAATATAAAAAATAAAATATAATAATTTAACAATCATATAATTATTATGTTAAAGGAATAATATTTTAACTCAGTGAAATTATATTTTAGTTAATCAAATCCCATATAGATACCATAATTCATTTAGTGAGAGGCATTTAGAAATATTTTAAGTATTATAAATTTACTACCCAAGAAACTAAACAAAAATATCATATAATAAAATAAAATCTTATAATGATTCTAACATATATGAAATAATTTCAAGAAGAAAAATCATAACCCAATGAATGAGAACTTACTTTCCAAAGACACTCACTGTAATGGTAACATAAGAATAAGAGGGCTACCAGGAATAATAATTTCAAATATAATGAAATAAAATATATTAATTATTAAAAAAATACAATATATAAGTTAAAATATAGTTTAAAATATTTTATGGTTCAAAATATTAAATATGTATCATATAATTTAAAATAGAAACAAATAACCGTTACTTTAGGTCGTTCTTCACACTCTATGTTCCCATAACATCCTAAATCATAAAATTAATATCATTGAAAACAATATTAATAATACATTTCATGTATATTTCATTTTATAATGTATATTTATTCTCATATATTAACCATTTGTAAAATATTATTCTCTTATGTTAATACGTGAGGCGGCTTGATCAATTTCTATGAAACATCCACAATACATTGGCTTTGGTCAAAAGTGTGCTAAAATAGATCAATAATACCAATATTTTTGTATGGTAACATATATTATCATTAAATTAATATAATATTTAAAAATTTACAAATGATTTCAAAAATGGATTAAAATTATTAAACGATCATTGATATGCTCATTTTTTGGAAGTTGAGTTTACAATGAATATTTATTATTAAAATCAAATATAAATTGTAAAATATTATTTATATATAATATTAATGGTGTTATAAAAATATGATTTATACAATAAATTTATTTTAAAATTTACCCTTCTTACATGGTAATGGTAAAATAACTAAGGTATTTCATGGGGGTGGTGATCCACATATATACAGAATTGCCCTTTCTATTTCTAAATGAATGGGATATAAAGAAGGTAAATCCTAAATTTTTACTTCAATATTATATTTCTATTATTTTTAACATATTAATATAAAATATCCATCATTATTTCAAACCATGAGAGGAAGTGATGAAAAATGAACCACATCAATTCATGGAGGTGGTAGTCCTCGCGTACTCATGATCATTGTTTTTTATTTTTCATAGTGGATTGAAATGATTGAATAATGGTTGATCCATTAATATAATAAAATATTATTATATTAATAATGATTATTTTATTATAATATGGGTTCATGATAAATTTTAGAAGATGAAAATTAAGAAGAAAATACTAAGGAGTAAGAAATACTCACGACGAGAACATGAGATGTCTCCTAAAAATCTCCATCGAAATAGAGTCCTTAGGATAACTTATTGAGTCTGGAGGATAATTAATGTTTAATTGTATTATAGGATTATAAAAATTTAAGAATTTAAATTTTAAATTAGATGTAATAGGTTTTTCCATGAAGTGGGGGAAGTGATCCCCTTTTATAAGTGATAAGAAGAGTAATTTTAGAAGTACCCATTACATTTAAAAAATGGTAGGTCAGTTTTCAAGGGTAAAAGGTTCCAGAAGTATTGACTAATGTTTTTTGTGGCGATATTTGGTTATATAATCCTAAATAATTATATTTAAAACATTTCTAAATATGTTCTGATTCATTTAAAATTATATTTTTCACTTTACTATTTTTTTTACCTTGGATGTTAGTTTTTTACTTATGTAATTCATAATTTATTGAAAAATATTAGATAACAACTATTAATATTTCTTATTTTATGACAAAGAGATTTATCCCAAATGTAATTTAATTCCATTTATGAATTAAAAATGTAATTTTAAAATAAATAATTTAAAATATGGAAAAACAATTTTATAAAAAATTATTTTTTTCATCATTAAGTGATATTAATATTATTTAGTATTGATAACCCATTTAATGTTTCTTATTATATTTGTAAATTGGATATAAAATTATTTTAGATTCATTAATTAGAATATATTTATTTATTTTTATTATATTGAAATTATATAATGTTAATATATCTATTTTCTAAAAATAAAAGTTTCACCCTTATCACAGTAATTAACTTTAATCCGAGTAAGATTATTTTGTTTCCAAAAAATTAAATTAACAATATTAAATTACTGTAAAATGATGAAATTAAATAAGGAATCATTTTCTCAGATTTAGTTTCTATTATGGATGAAAAATAATTTTTTTATTAAAGCAAAAAATGGGTTTTTGAGTAAAATATTACTAATGTTTTAAAAAAATAAACATGGGGATTTTAACTAAAAAATAATATTTTTAAATGGATTATTTTATTAAATATATATTTATTTCTTAAAAAGTTTAAAATAAATTATTTCAATATTTTATTACGATAATTTCATAAAAGTGATGGAATTAGAAAAATCAGTGTTATTCACTACCCAGCTAAAAATCTATTATTGTAAAAAAATATAAAAAACTCACCATAAGCCAATTTTGACATGATGAATTCATAATTTATGTTTATTTTAATAAATTGAAAACATAAATTTATTAAGTTATATTTTAAATAAAACTACAATATATAAATAAAAACCCATTTTAGTGAAAAATCAACTTATAGAAATTTAAGTGGTCTTAATCCTATTTTGTATGAATTTCTAGTTATTTGAAATATTTTTATTTAGTCTGAATTTTTTATTCTTATTTATTTAATAATATCAATCCAATATACTACGACATCTTTTAGTTCAGTGTTTCATGTGAAACAAGTTGTCGAATGCATTATAGTTATATTATGGAAAGATATATTGTAAAATAATAGAACATTACATTCTATAAAATTAAATAAATTATCTCTACAAAATTTTAATTGTCACTTGGTAATAATAATACCAAAGACTCTGTATAATATTTTCATGAATCGAGATATAGATTCGAAAGAGATAAAAACCTTGATATATAGAGGATACTATATAACATATCATTTACACCATAATATACATATATACGGTTTCTAAATCATTAATTCCAAATATGCATCTAATGATAAGCCTTAAGAGAATATAGAGACATAAATTCCACAGTATCATTTTCAAGAATCTATTTCCAACCAATCTTTTAAACTAAAATGATTAGAAAAATATGAAATAAAATCATTTTAAATGTTTATATGACTATAAAAACTCATTATGATTATGTCTTCTCTAATGAAACTTTCTTTTCAACCTATGATGATTTCATTACAACAAGGTATAATTGGATTAAAATATAACTCCTTTAATAAGTGTAAATTTTACATGGTAATATTGATATTAGGTTCATTAACCATACAATAAAGATGTGATAAAATCCATTATAATGGGTCAGAAAGAGTATAGGACAAACCAAATCATATCCCTTAAGAGTTTATAGCTATTTTGTTACCTTGTTACCACTCATCATGTATAGAGTTAAGATTGAGTTGGCAATCAACCTTCATTTTTCAAGGTTATTATCCCTATGTGAATTTGCGAACCAACCGAAACCACATTATAATATCCATAAAAGGATTTATTTTAATGTAAAACTATATTCCCAAAACATTACAAAAATTAAAGGACATTATCAAATACATAGACTCGATCCTATTGTTTTTACCAAAAATTCTATCTTCCAAATACTAAAAATAACAACATTAACCATACAAAATAACAAAAACTGTAACAGATATCAACTAAGATGCCCCAAACCCAAACACTCAAATCTGGTGCAAGAAACACTTTCTTTAAACCATATAATGGATAAAAATTGATATGAACCTATCATAAATTTAAAAAAAATTCCTAGGAAAAACATTAAATCAAAAAAATAATCAAAAATTACCAAGAACATAAGGTTTACTGTCTTTAGAGACAAGTTACATAGGTAACTTATAAGAAAAAATAGAAGAAAATTTCTCCAAAATCAAACCAAAATAGACTTCTCTATATAATTATCCTAATTTATACTCATCTAATTATCATAGGGAATGAGAAAATTATGGGGTGAGAAAAAATACATTTTAAGTAAAAAACCTACCAATATGTATTCAAGGTTAAGATCATTAGCATATGAGAAGACATGAACATATGAGAAATTTATTTTCAAAAAGAATATAAAACATTAATATTTGTTCTCATGACATGATATAATGACATGTAATTTCAAATGAGCAAACATATACCATGGAAAAAGAGTGTGGGATCATAAGATAATTTATATAATCCACAGAGAATATGGTAGCAATTAAATTATTCCATAAGATAGTGTCACGAATATAATCATATATATCATATTTCATGGATAATTAGTAAGAAATTAATAACATAGTAGTATTTTTCTATCCACCCAATCACCTTCTTAGTCTTGGACTTATAACCCGTATACTATTGGGATTTAGTTTACCACCTATGCCCCCTTCAAGGACTAGGGATAATACCTTTATATTATATTGGGATTGGGATAATCCTCTAATGTACCATTGGTATTTTTAAAATCGTACAATATACCCTTTTACTTGTAATAATATTCTCATGTACCCTTGGGGTTGGGATATCCACTTACTTACCCTTTATTATGGGATGACCCTTTTGTGTACCATTGGGGCTGGGATAATCATATTGTATAACCATTGGTCTGGTTTAATCCACTCATATACCCTTTTGATCTCATGATATATAAACATTACACATATATTGATAGGAAATATATGACCCGTCATCTCCATAATGAATAAATATGTGTTCCAAATGATAATAATCAGTCATCATAATATTAAGAACACATGTAATGAAAAATTGGATTTTTAAAATTTCTATATGGTATCACCAAAATTGAACTCAAGAATGCAAGTAGTTGATTCCCAATATTCAATAACCCAAAAAGAGTATCCTATAAGTACCATTTTAGGTTTATTTATCAAAAATATTTCCATGTAAATAAATCCATCATAGATAAAGAGAATATGAAATGAAAATTATGAAAGAGTTTTTAGAAAATGATTTTATCTTTGGTTTACAATAAGAAGTTATAGTCTCTTTAAAAATTCATTCTTGAAAAGGTGATGTGATAATTATGAAATCATTTAATTTTAAAAATATCACTCAATAGTGGAGTTTATAAAATAAAATAATAATTTAATAAGGTGTGGTGAAAATATCTTGAAAATATTTACTTTTATGAAAAAAATCCCTAATAATAAAATTTTAAAAATGGAACAAAAATTTCAAACTAGGATAGGTTAATTTTTTTAAAAAATATTAATTTTAAAAATAATATTCAATAACAAATATTTGGAATGTCATATAGGTTATCAAAAATTAATTTGGAGTGTAAGATAAAATATTTTATTTTTAAAGGATGGAAATTTTTTTAAATAATTTAAAATACTTTTATTGAAAACCAACATCATAAAAATTGTAATAAAGCACCCATTTGAAAATTATAATTAAAAATACAAATTTAAAATATTAAAAATCATATTTTTATTTCTATAAAGAATGGAAAACATTTTTGGGAATAATGAACATTGAAATAGAGTAAAAATACCTTTGAAGAAGATGATATTGTTTCTGAAAAACATTTCACTTTTATGAGAATGAAATTCACGGAAAATAATATGTTAGTTACAAACATAATTTTTACGAAATATAAAACTATAAATATATTATGAAATCTAAAACATAATATTTTCTCAATCTTATAATAATGATTTTCATGTAATAATATGTTAACTCAAAGAAATAAAATTTTAGTTTTCCCAAATCCCTTAATGATATGTTAATCCATGAAGTAATAGAAATTTATAAAATAAATTTTGTGGATGAAATTAAAATCCCATGAAAAAAAATCAATATAATAAGTGGAAATAATATAATGGTCCAAACATATTTGAAATAAGTTGAAGAATAACACTTATAACAAAATGAATGACAATTGATTTTCTAAAAAAATCAAGGTAAAGGTAACATATTTATAAGAGGGTTATCATGAAATTTGAATTAAAATATCCTAAAATGAAATATATTAATTATAAATTAAAATAATAGGGAAGTGAAGACATAATATAAAATATGTTATGGTGAAAAATATCAAACATGTATCATAGACTTCAAAATGGAGATAAATAACCCTTACTTTAGATCCCAAATGACAATGTGTATATGACTAAATTCATGAATAATAAATTTAAGTTTATTAAAAAAAATTATTAAGGATATTTTTTATCTATAGATTAAAAACTATGGTATATTTTTTATCATTTGTTATTCATTTATTAAATATATTTCTCTTAATTTGTTTACATGAGGTCATTCCGTAAATTTTTCTAAAACTACTTCGGTATATTGAATATGGTAAAAAGTGTTGTAAAATAGATTCATAATATATATAATTTTTAAAATTTAATTCTTTCTTTATTTCATTTAAATAAAATTTAGAATGATCCATTGGGTTTCAAAAATGGATTCAAATTAAGAAAGGTTTATTGATATGTTCAATTTTTTGTGGTTTAGTTTTCTACTGTTTATTTCTAACATCACTTAAAGAGTGACAAATTTAAATTTTTATTTAAAATTAAAAGTTTCAAAAATATCGTTTTTATACATTAAATACATTTTTAGATTCATTCATATTAGCTTACAAAGGAAAACATAAATATGTTGTTCTGTGGAGGAGGTAGTCTATAAGTATTCATGATAAATGTTTCTATTTATCAATAAATTTAATGGAATGAAGCTATATTATTAATTGTATTTTCAAAATCCTAATTGTGTAAAAGGAAATATATTAACACATAAAATCCATCCTTGTTTTCTTCTATGATATACTATGAGGAAAAATGGACTACGTCTCAATGTGGAGGTGGTAGTACGCATGTATGAAGGATCAATATTTTTTTTCTTATTGGATGGAAATGGTTAAAAAATTATTGATAATTCAATATAATAACATTTTAATATTTTAATAATCAATATTTAGATATATTGGTATGGATTTAAAATATTTATAATTAGAGTATTAAGACAAAAATACTAAGGAGTAAGAAATAGTTATGTTGACAACTTGAAATTTATCTTAGAAATATCCTTACAAATAGAGTTCTTGTGCTAACTTATTGAGGCTAGAGGCATATTAACCTAGGAGGGTATTCCAAAAAGATTAAAAAGATAGATTTTTATTTTAATGAACCATAATTTTGATACTTATATATTACATCTTTTTATATGAACATTTACTACAGTATAAAAACACATGCATAAGGATCATAAATGCATAGTGACTTTGGAAACAAGGAAACGTAAACAACTTGGTCATGTGAAAACTACATCATATACTACTATGTTGTTCATAACTAAAACACCTTATTTTACCTATCATATATAATAAATTTATTAAATACATGGGGTAAGGAAACATATGAAAGGGTGATCTTAGATGACTAGTAACAGTTAAAAATGTAGATACATAAGCGTAACATAAAAATATGGGTATGAAAGCATGAAAATAACATTTGAAAATCATACCCTTCACCTGAAAGATCTCAATCATTATTCATGTAATAATTATTTGTGGTTTATAAGAAATTAATCAAATAAAAATAAAATAACATGATCCACGAGATAATAAATTTTTAAAATACATAGAATTGCGACATACACATCTGAATATGAAATCATTTCCATAGTAGTCAAGGATCACTGACAAGGTTATCATGGTGGAATGAGTTCACTCCCCAAACCATAATAGTAGTCAAAGTTCACTCCCAAGACCATCATAGAAGAAAAATTCACATACTGAATCAGTTTCACTCTATGTTTTAGTCTTATCTATCTCATTAAAAATAAATATCTACTCTATGCATTAGTAGGAGATATAGGTCCCATGAATCACATAATGAAAATAATATGTATGTGTTACAAAATATAAAAAAACATTCATAATATCATTCCCTAATAAATTAAATGGATTCAATAGATATTTCATCATATCATATATTTTGGAAAATAGATAGGTTTCATATCATTTCATCATAGTATAACCCCTCAAAAGAAGTGGATTTCATAATGATTTAATCATGTTATAACCACTGTAAGAGAAATAGGTTTTGTAAACATCTTATCATGACAAAAATAAACTATCCAAAGAAAATAATAATAATTGTATCCTTGAATCATCTATCTTGTAAATAATAATTAGAATCAAAGGATGTCATCTTAGTTAAGAAATTATTTTGAATGTCCAGTTGGAACATGTCTTGAAGAAAATATCATTTCTTTGTTTTAAAACACTTTTTAAAACATAAAACAATATCAAAATACTTTTATTCGAAAATAAACATGGAATATTATAATGTAAACTTAAAGTAAATTATTTTTCCAGATGGTTGATAATTCTCTTCATTTTATACATGTAAGAAACAAAGAATCATTTTACATTTTTGGAAATTACAAACATCTTTTTAATAGAAAAAGACATGTAAAGTCCTTTAAATATTGATTAAGAAAAATAAGAAATGTGTAAAATTTGGTTAATAAATCATTTGGATAATGTAAAATTGTTTTTTTAATAATTAATATATATTTTTGGAATATTTTTCTTCAATCACATTATATTATCATGTATAAAGGCATTAATCTTTTCAAATTTAACTAGGCATGATGTCTATATGAATTTCTAGGGTACCCGACTCAAGATATCTCTTTCTACTAGGTGACCAGTCACATGATTTTGTTTAAAGGTATTATGAATCCTCATAATCTTAAAATATTGGGGACAACCATTTTAAATAATGAGAAGGATAAATTGGGGTCCACAACCAAAAAATTAGGTTTATTCTTGGCCAAGGCGTATCACACTCTAAGGTATGAGAGATCCATTCATGATGAGTTGGGGGTATCTTCTAGTGTCGCAAGATACATTTGAAATCTTTATTCTTGGTCTGGAACATTATATTTCATTTCATATTCACATACAAATATGTCATGCATAAAGGTATCTCTATAACATTTAACTAGTCATCCTACAAGAATCCCAATGATAAATTAGAACACCCTAAGCCCACTCTTTCGGACTCAGTGCTTGAAAATGCTGTGTATTGTTTTTATAAAAGTAACTAAACAATTATAAAACACTTATTACAATCGAGGATCACTTATCAGTCAAGGTTTTATAGGCTTAGACAACGCATTGCATTTATCCGAGTTGAACAAAATGCCTAATATGTTTCTGTGTGCACTAGCATTAAAAGCGATGACACATGAATTTAATCTTTCATGATACTTATTAAAAATCATTTTAATCCAAAGGGGTGAAAATTCATTATCCCATTTAAGGGGTTTTAAAAAATATTGTAAATACCTTTTAAAAATTAAAATACAGTTAAAATCAGCTTTTCAAATTGTCTTTACAAAATATTATAAAGATTAAAAATAGATATACTTTGAAAATGATTTAACACTAATCTAGGAAATTTATTTAGAAAATATAAAGAATGACCCTAAAATTTAGTATTCTAATGCCACTTGAATCATTGAAATCTGTCTTGGGCCTACCCACATAGCGAAGGTTGTGTTCTCTTCCCAATGAGGTTCTATTGTTTCCACGAAGAAGTGCCAAGTTTTTCAAAAACATTTTATGATTTCTTTACATATATATGTAGCACCACATGATTTTTTCTAAAAACACATAAATTTATTAAATTACACATTCCTGCTTATATATGTATATAAGTAGGTATATAAATATATGAACTTACATTTTATCATTTCATGTTTGGTTACATCGATTACATCTACCGCATAGAATTTTCATTGACTAAACTTGTATTCCTCTTTCCTTTCTTGAATCACCTTTTTTGATCATATGCATAGTTTTATCTTCTTAAATTAATCAAAATAAATAATTTAGTTCCACACATAATATTTTAAAGTAAAAATTTAAAATAAACACAATTTCAATAATACTCATGTACTTTTTAAATTTGGAAGTAACCATAAAATTTAAATAAAAACATGTACTTAATATAAATGAAATAGATGTCAATGTAATGCATAAATTCATGTCCATGTTTATATGAATATGTGAGATCCCTAATTTTAATTTATCACAATGACATTTAATGTGTGTTTTTTAGAAACATGATGATAAACTTTTAACATGTCAATAAAAATTTCAATCAATTCCCATAAAAATACATTTCATATAAAGTTTATTCAATGTTCAAACATATATCTATATACCTATATATGAATGTATATGATAAAATTATGATATTATTACTTTTATAAATTCATACTTCAACTAATATTAGGTTATTCATAATTTATCTAAAATAGTTATATACTTTGAAATTATACAAGTATATATATATATATTACATAATAATAGAATAAATTCATGTTTATATGAAATTTAGATAAATAGAAATATTCCTTCATAGCATTAACATGAAATGAAATTAAAACAAAAACTGTGATATATATATCTGTATATACCACTCACAGAGAATGATATGATCCTTATGAAAGAAGTTTTGAATAATAATAATAATTAGACAGCCTGTCTATGAGATTCAGAATAGCGGCTTATTAAAAACATATCAAAATTTTCAAAACAACATAACATATTTGATTTTCATTTCATTAAACCAACAAACATAAACTTAAAAAATAACTTTCTCTAACTGAAAACAAGAAAATTGAGATTATAACTTGAAATGAATGAATAAATAAAACTTCCCTTAAAAAATAATTTATTAATTTCCATTAAGAATAAATAAACAAGTATATATAAATTTCCACTATCAAAAACATGAGGAGATGACTCCATCAGATTTCTTCATGGTAGAACCCAAACATGGTTCCTCATCCTCATAGAAAACAAATAGAATATGGCTTCTCCCTATTCCTTTCTCAAAAGGATTTCTCTGACCAACCATTCATCTCTTCCACCTATGTGTGCAGCAATAGAAAGTGAAGATGAGAAATTATATAGCTGTCTCACAACTATACAAATATTTTATTTATAAAATAAATATTGGGAAAATATATTAATTATATCCTACAGTTGATGAGAAATCTGAGATATAAGAAGTAATTAGAAAGAAAAATCAATGTTTGAAAGAAAACATTTGAGTCAGTGAAAATATAGTTATCCATGAAACTGTAGGGAAAATTACATTCAAAACAAAATTATGTTTATGGAAACAAGATCAATAAATGAAAATTTTCTTTTACTCGTATTCTAATCCACGAAAAATAATATGCGTATGTGAACAAAATAGTTATGCACCAAGGAAGATTTAATTAAGATAGATTGATCAAAATTAATAGGAATATGGAAAAAAAATTTAATTCAAGTCAAGGACAGATGAAAATTTTCTAGGAAGAAAACAAATGAAAATACAGGTAATAATAATCTATCGACGTTTGGAGAAGAAAATGCAATTGATAACGAAAAAATAGTGAGTTAATACATAGAAAATGAATCTAAAAAACATATTTTGATACCAAAAAGTTGAATAAACAACAGATATATTCATAACTGGATGACATGAAGAATATATCAAAAACCAAACATAATTTTCCCCTATATAGAGTTCAAAAAACTATTTGTGTTCAAGATCCAGTCAGTGATACTCAATTCCATAAGATCATGGATTCACTACGCTCATCCTTCCTCCTCACAAATCTGATCCAAAGGAAAATGACCTTTAGACATGAAACCTGATCTAGATACAGCTTTGATACATCAAACAATGCTATGCTTGGATTCTCTAATGGCTGAAACTTCACACCACAATGTTCAGATTCACCTCCAACTCTCTTCCTGGATAAGCTTTCTATTGACCACAACCCCCCAAGTCTGAAGCTCGATTTCAGCCCCACCCTAATTTAGTCTCATGCAAACCATCACAACTCCTCATGATTTTCCATTTTTTTGAACCCTTTAGACCTGATCCTACATTATATATACTGACTTCATATATTATGTTTCATTTTTTATATTCCATTATATATATTTTCTATTATTATTATTTTTCTATTCATTTAATTATAATCATATTACATTTTATACGGAATTTTATATGTGTAGTTATAAATTAATAATAATGAAAATTCATGTAAATTTATAATAGTTCATTTAGTAAATTATTATTAATATCAATAATTGAATTTATTGTATTTAATCATAGTAGTTTTCAGGTTTTATAATAATAACAAATTTTATTAAAAACTTCATTATATTTTCTTTTCTATAATTTTATTTATTTATAATTTCACATTCAATATATATATATATATTTAATTTAGTATGAAATAATTTTTCTAATCTCAGTTTGTACTGAATTTATAAAAAAATCTTTATAATTCAAAAAATTATTAAATTATAATTAATTATAGTAAATTAATATCACCTTTAATTATTTTTACTTATTTAGAAAATATTATTTCATGATACTATTTTTTATCAAATTTTAATTAATTTCTTATCAATTTTTCATCATATACTAAAAAGTGACATGATGAAAAATAATACATATTTTGGTAAACAAAATTTATATTTATTAAATGAAATTAATAGTTTTATAAAAATATTTCATAAGATTATCTACTTAAAATATAATTTTTTTATTAGTTACTTAATATTTCGGGGATGTTACATTCTCCTCCCATCTTAAATGAATTGTACCCCCGTAATTCGTTTTTCAGACATAAGAAAATTATGTGTTTCAACTTCATAATTAATGAATTTGTAAGGGGATTTTTTTTACTATTTAAACAAAATTCTAATAAGATTATTTTGTTCTCCTCAAAAGTCAATATCTAATCTCAAATGTTGTCAAGATCTTTCATTTGATACTAATCATAACACCCTGAGCAAAATATTCTATCCTCAGTTCTTAATAATGCAGTGTAACTTTTTTGATAAAAGTAAATAAAAAATTACACAACACCTAATAAAATCTAGTTTCTTTTACTGATCTTGTTTTTGGAGGATTATACAAAACCATAAATTTATCAGAGTAGAACAAAAAATAAAAAAACACATACTACGCTTCCATGTGTGGTAAGTCCAAAAGAGATGACCTTTGAATTTATTCTTCAATGATACTTATTGAAAATTGTATTATTCGAAAGGGATGAGCATTCATTTTCCCAATAAGGGGTTTTAGAACCTTAGCTAAATACATTATAAAATTAAATACCATTATATGTAATTTTTTGAAATAACTATTTTAAATATTATAATGATTTGAGAATAGATATATATTGAAAACAATTTAAAACTAATCTATATATTTTCTTGGGAAAATATTTAGAAATCTCCTGAAAATAAAATACTATTCTAAGGCCACTTGAATCATTGAGGACTTTGTTGGGCCTACCCACTTAGTGAAAGATGGGTTCACTATCCAAAGACCTTCTATTTTTAAAAAGAATAGGAATCATTTTTTTTATTAAATTTTAAACTTGCTTTACATATATATATGTTTCCCATTTCATTTTTTTATTTTTAAACATGTAAATGTATTGAATTACACATTTAGACTTATATATTTATATATAATCAGGTATATAATTATATGAACATTAATTTCATCATTCCATGACTTTTTACAACCATTACATCAACCACATAGACTTTTCAATGATTATGCATGTATTCCTCCTTCCAATCATGAATCACATTTGTTTCTCAAATGAGTAGTTTGATCTTATTAAATTAATCATAATAATTAATTTTGATTCACACATAAAATTTTAATGGAAACATTTTAAGTATGCACTATTTCAAATATACCCATGCACTTATTAATTTTGGAACTAACATTAAAACATAAATTAAAATAGGTACTTATTATAAATTCAATAGATGTCAATGTAATGCATTAACACATGTCCATGTTTATATGAAAATTTGACATCCCTAATTTTAATATAACACGATGAAATGTCATGTTCATTTTTTAGAAACAAGGAAATAAATGTTTAAAATGTCTATAATAATTTCATCCAATTTTGTTAAGTATCCATTTTTTGTAATGTTTATTCATTATTCATGGATATATCTATATACATATATCTTTATATATATGATAAAATTATGATATTCTTACTTTTATAATTTCATAATTCAACTAATATTTCTTTAATCATAATTTATTGAAAATATTTATATACTTATAAATAATATAAGTATATATATATATAACAAAATAATATAATAAATTCATGTTTATATGAAATTAAGATAAAAAGAAATATTCCTTAGTAGCATTAACATGAAATCAAATTGAAATTTAAACATTGATATATATATCTATATATAAAACACACATGTAATAACACTATCCTTCTGAAATAAATGTTAAATTATAAAAATAATTAAATAAACTATTTAAAAAATTCGTAATAGCTGCTTATTCAAAACCTATCAAAATTTTCCAAACATTAAAACATGTTTTATTTTGATTTCATTAAAGCAGCAATCAAACAACTGAAAAAGAATTTTCTCTTACACAAAACCAAAAAATAGATATTATAACATGAATTAAATAAATAACTAAAACTTCCCTTAAAATAACACAAATAATTAATTTCTATCATAGAATAAATAAATAAGCATATATAAATTTCCCTTACCAAAAACATGATTAGAGGACACCTTAAGATTTCTTCTTGGAGGAACCCAAACATGGGTCCTCAAAGTCACAAAAAAGAAATAGAATATAGATTCACCCTCTTCTTTTCCGAGAAATTATTTCTCTCACCATACTTTATTCTCTCTCAGTTATGTATGCAATAATTGAATGGGAAGATCAGACTTTATATAACTATCTCATAGTTATACAAATATTTTTTTAATAAAATAAATCAAGGCAAAATGTGTGGTTTAAATCCTACATTTGATAAGAAATTTGATATATCATAATTTAGTAGAATGAAAAATCAATGTTTGAAAACTAACAGTTGAATCACTGAAAAAATATTTATCCATGAAACTGTTTGGAAAATGATACTCAAAACTGAGTATTGTGTATGGAAACATGAACAATAAATGAAACTTGTATTTTAAAATGATTCCGATCCACAAAAAATAACATGGGGATATGAAAAAACTAGCTACACACCAAGGCATAATAAATTAATATAGATTTAGAAAAATTGATGGTAATATGAAAAAAATTTAATTCTAGATAAAGAGAGAAGATAAATTTCTATGAAGAAAACCCATAAAAATAAAATTAATAGTAATATGTCAACATCCGGGGAAGAAACATCAATAGATAATGATTAAAGAGTGAGCTGATACACTGAAAATGAATCTAAAAATCATATTTTGATACCAAAAAGTTGAATAAACAACACAAAGTTTCATAACTAGACGACGTGAAGAAGATCTCAAAAACAAAACATCGTTTTCCCCAAAATCGTGTTCGAATCACCTTTTGTGGTCAAGATCGTGTTGATGATTCTCAAAGCCCTAATCTCATGGAATTTCTATGCTCGGACTTCCTCCTCTCAACTCTGATCTGAATCACAATGTCCTTCATACTCAATACTAGACCTAAATACAACTTCAAAAAATCTAGCAATGCTTTGGTCATATTCGCCGATGGTTGAACCATTACAATGTTGTCCTTAGCTTTACCTCCAACTCTTGTCTGGCCAAGATTGGCATAACTCTCAAACCCCTATAGCCAACGATCAATTTCAACCTCACCCTAATTTAGTCTCCAACATAACCTGCCAATGCCTCATGATTTTTTAATTTTTGGAACCCTTTAAACCCGATTCTACCTTATTTATCTCATCTTCATCAATTATGTTTCATTTCTTTTATATTATATTATCTCAGTTTTATATTTTTATTATAATTTTCTTCATTTCCTTATATTCCTATAACATTTTATACAAAATTTCATATGTGTGTTTATTAATTAATAATAATGAAAATTCTTATAAAGTTATAAATTTCCATTTTGTAAATTATTATTAGTATCATAAATTAAATTTAATATATTAAATCAAAATAGTTTTCATGTTATCTAATAACAATAAATTTTCATAATAACTTAATTATATTTCCATAACTATAATTGAACTGATTTAGAATTTCCTATTCAATATATATATATATATATATATATATATTTAGTATGAAATTATATTGTTAAACTCATTTGTTAACAACCTGATAAAAATAATCTATAAATAAAAAACAATATAACTTTATAATTAATTACATTAAATTATAATCACCTTTAATTTATTAGTTATTAATAAAATTTTATTTCTTGATACTATATTTTATCAAAGTTTAATTAATTTTTTATCAATATTTCATCATGTATTAAAGAGTGACACGATGAAAAATAGTACAAATTTTAGTAAACAGATTTCATTTTTATTAAATGAAATCAAATAGTTTTATAGAAATATGTCATAAAATTATCTATTTAAAATATAATTTTTTATAAATTACTAAATATTTCTCGGATCTTCGAATAATCATATTTTCACACATTTTTTCATGCTATGTGGGAGTTAAGTGTGTGGGAGAATTTATGGGTGTTTATAGGGTTTGACCTCTAGGTTGGATCTATTGATGATTTTCATTAAGAATGGTTTATTGGAGTCGGAACTATAAAGACCTGTATATTCAATGTATTTTATTTAAATAAATGGGAATTATATGAGTCTGCAAAAAATTGAAGGCGCGTGATTCCGAGGCCCGGAGTGCCCGGAATGAAAATATTCACTTTTTTGGGTACGTTCAGTAACCCTACAAGCGGGTTACTGAAAAGAGAGTTGTATTTTTTCACATCACTTTCTATCTATAATCCATAATATATAAAAATTTTCCCTCCTAATATTTATCATTCTACAGAGGTATGGTCTATGATTTCAGTAAATATGATGCTTGAGGCATGCACTTCTTTAGTAGAGTAACATAGAAAACATTATGGACTTGAGAGAGGTCTGGTGGACCCTAAAACTGAAAAGATACTATACTGATACAATAAATAATTTCAAAGCGAATAATATACCTAGGGATTTGTTTTTCCTTTTCTCCAAATACAATTACATTATTTTTTATAGAAATTCTTAAAAACACCTTTTTCTGTTTCCTAGGGTGGTAATTTATTGAGTAGTCATAATATTTAATTATCACTAATCATCTTCCATGGAATTTACTCAACTCCTTTTGTGAGAATATGTACATTTAACTTTATTTATCAGTATATATATATCACAATTTACTCTATTAATATAATTCCTATATATATTTAATCAAAAAGTTACCATAGCTTACTCCAAATATCAAGTTCGGTAAATTTACTCATGAAACATTAATTTTTGCCAGTTATAAGCTATAACCATGTCATTTTGAATATAAAAACATCCCAAAACATTCTTAGATACATCATTATATTTTAAAAACCCTTCCCCACTATAGGTTAATGTGATAACATGTACACTAACTAATCTTCTCTTCATTTCCTTGAAAGTTTCCACAAATTTATCTATCTAGGAGAACTTAACTCCCTTATGAGTGAACATGGTTGGTGGATTTGATATTCCTGATAAAGTATACAAACAATATCATAAATATCATTCAATCCCATGAAAACTATGTATCTTAGTCACCGTGGTTGGTCTGGGACAACACTTAATAGCCTCTTTCTTCGATAAATCTATTGATATACCCTATATTATGATTATATGACTATAAAATTAATCCTTTTTTAGCCAACATTAACACTTTGTAAATTATTTATATTTTATTTCCTTCATTATGGTATTTAGTACAATTCCCAAGTTATCTTCAATCTCTTCCATTAAAATTGAATAGATAATAATTTCCACTATAAATAGTACCAAAAACTGATCATTGTTATATCTAAAGAATATATTCATTAAATTCATAAATATTATTCCGGAATTAGTAAGAAAAAATGGATTCCATGAATATTCATAGTGTACTTTCCCTCTAAGAAATATTGTATTGGTTATATCCTTCTTCACAACACTCAATTTATGTAATTGAACATTAAAGTCTATATTAGAAAATTATTCTGGTTTATGAAGTTGATAAAATAAGTCATTAATATGTGGTAGAAGAAACATGTTCTTGGTCGAGATATTTTTCTTATACCTATAATAATATTAGATTCACATTGTTCAATATTTATTTTATTTTAAAAAAATTATAGGTTCAACCCATGGTGATAGAGTTGGATGAATGAATCCCTTAGAAAGGATGTATTGGAGTTTCATTTTCAATTCCAAAAATAGAATTAGGACCATTCTGTATAGAGTCTTCAATATTTATGATGCACTATGTATGTGTTTCATTAATAAAACAACTTCATCATTATTGGTTGGATAAGAAAACTATTCTGAAAATATATAAAAAAATCATGTACAACAGGCATATCATCATTTTTTAGTTTCTCACTAACCATCTAAGAAAACCCCACATTGAATATGAATCAAAACACATTTAGTAGATTTTATTTCCATATGAATTTCATATTTATCACCTCATTGAAAGATGATATAGGTTTGTTTAGAATATAAAATTTGAATTTACTTCTTCAAAAATCGATGTGGTATTTATGTATACAAATCGAATCCATGTCTAAAATAACATCTAAAAACTAGAAGAATAATGAAAACCTTTACAATAATCAAATTATAATAATCTAAAACTCAAGAAGAATGATAAACTTTATAAGAGATTCTTATACCATTAAGGGTTTTCACTTCCAATTCTACATCTAATGATTTGGGTGGAATATTTATAACTATATAACATTATTTAGATACAAAATAATGGGTAGATATAGAGTCAAATAAGACATTAGTAGTTCTAGAGTTGATGGTGAGTGTACCTTTCACCATTTTGTTATAAAAACCCTAATAAAAAACAATGATCACCTGGTATTTACCATATTTTCTTGGCCTTATAGGTTATTGATATTGATCATCATCATTATACTTTGAATTTGGGAACATGATTGCATAATTTCCATACTCCTTGGATTTGAAACATTTGAGTGTGCATTGATAATTTTTTTAATCTTTCTCTCTATTTTCAGAATCAGCTAACATCTTCTCATCATATTATAATGATATTTCCAAATGATAATCCCTTCTACACTTAAAAAATTTACTAATCCCATGAATAAAATTTCAACTATGATTATTCTCACACTTTCATCATAAATGAAATATCATCTTCTTCTCTCCATGGTTTTTATATTTTCCAATGAATTCCATTTTTATCTTCTTATCAAAACCATGAGATCGATATGTAACTCTAATCTCAATTTCCACCATAATATCACATAGAAAATTATATTCATAGCTACTGATGTATCTTATGGATAGCCCCTTAGGAATCTTGGTTTTAAGATAATGAAAAATGGATCAACCTTACATTAATATTTCATGATAATATGAGAAGTGTATCTCATAGGGCTTGTAAAATTTTCCATATAGGCACCAGTAGATTAATTATCATTTTAATTTAGCTCAAGGAACTCCTTCCCCATATTCATATGAATAATAAAAAGAAAATATTTATTGAAAATATGTTCTTGAACTCACCCCAATCCATGGAGTAAATTTCATCATCTACCCTTGTATTATTTATGAATGTTCCCTATTGATCTGATTTGAATTCCAAATGATAGGTAACCAAATTAACTTTTCCATATTCTGAACAATGGAGAATAGAAAATATCCGTTCTATGATACTGATACATTACTCATAAATTAGAGGATATGTGGATCCAATGAATTAAAGTGGACATTCCCTCATGGAGGATTCAATAAAATACGTTTCCCTACTTTACCCAAGCATATGTTCATCATGATTAATGGCTTGGTAAAGTCACAAGAGAATAGAAATGAGTTTTTCATTCCATATCCCATAATATATGTCTTCTCAAGATTAAAATAATTTCATTATCCATTTCACTCACCATTAACCTAATTCCTTTAGGATCCATCCATTGACTAAAACCAAAAATCATAGTGTAAGAAACAATAATCATGGCGGGGAACCACATAATCCTAAATAACCACTTATAGGTTGTCTAAATAATGACACCTTATTTTTAAACTATGACACCTTAAGTTTATCCAAGGTAATTATTAGTCATCATATATATAAATCCTTCGCGATGGTTCTTAAATATTGTATGATTTTTTTAAGTATATCCCTCAAGAGTGTCAAACCAGGTGTGCCGTAAGAATTGTTTCCATACACCAGGTAATGATTGAGACCATCTAAATATACCATTTTGGGGTTATTAACCCTAGTTATATATTCTCTAGAGTCACATCCACTTGTAGTATGTTCATAGGGATACAATTTATTGGAAACCACTAACTGTATGCATTACTAAAATTCCCTGACATTTTTCTATAAATTGATTCATCCTTAGACATGTCCTTAGAGATATCCCTAAAATTTTATCATAGTCGATTCAAATTTTAAATAATTCAATCATGAGATAAAAAATATAATGGACCATGATTTTAATTCATATATATTATATTTTTTTATATAAAAATTTATTACATTAAACAAACACATGCCTAAGGATTGTAAAGGTACAATGCCCTTGGAAACATGGAAACCTAAAAAACTTGTACATATGAGAAGTAAATCCTCTCCCTGTAATTTATTTATAACTAGAACCCTTATTATAAATATAATATATAATACATTAATTTATAACCTTGGGAAAGTAAAAATAAGAATAGCTGATCTTAAATTCTTTGTAATAGTAAATAAGGGAGATTTGTAAGGATAGCATTTATATAAGGGTATTAGAACATGATCATAAAATTTGAAAACCTTACCCTACATATATGAGATTATATTATTGAATTACGGAATAAATATTCAGAATTCATAGTACATGAATCATAAGGAAATAAAATAACATGATCCACGAGATTATAACATTAGCTTAATACATAGAATTGTGTCATACACCTATGAATATAAAATCATTTCCATAGTATCCAGGTCTCACTGCCAAGGCCACCACTGTGGAAGGGGTTCACTCCCTAAACAATCATATTTTTCATGGTTCACTCTCAAGAACATCAAAGAAGATAAATGTCCTTACTAAATCAGGTTTAGTACCCATTACAGTCCTCTATATCTCATGAGATATAAATCTTTACCCAATGAATTGGATTCAGATATAGGTCTCACCCATCAAATAATGAAAATCACACATATATCTGAGAAAATATTATAAAAAATTCATCATATCATAACTCATGAAATTAAATAGGTTTTAAAAAAATTTCATCATATAAACACCTTTGAAAAATAGAAAGATTTTATAAATATTTCATTATATAACAAATCATGAAAATGAGCCGGTTTCTTATGCATTTTATCATTATATAACCCATCGAAGAGAAATGAGTTTCATAAATTTATTTTCATCATAAAAATAATACATATAGAGAAATAATAATAATGGTATCCTTGGATCATATCCACCCAAAATTATAACCATCATCAAATGATGTCATCTTAGATGGAAAATAATTTTGACAGATCACTTTGAATATTTATTGTAGAATATATCATTTCTGCTTTGAATTTGATTAAAACATATTTTCTATAAAACAATTTTATTTGAAAATAAAATTGAAAAATTATAAAGTAGTATAAAATGAAATTATTTTCTAAAAATGAAGATAATTTCCTTTATGACTTATATATTGAAATTAATACTCATTTCACATTTTCGGTAAAAGCCAAATGAGAATGATTTGGAAGATGACATGATGATTAATTTCAAAAAATAATGAAATTTCAAACATGGGTAAAAATTTATTTAATAAATAATTTGGGTAAGGTTATGATTTTTTTTAATTTTTTTAGGAAACATGGTTTTGGATAAAAAATGGGTTTTTGACTAAGGGAGAAATAATAGAGATTTTCTTAAAAACATTATATAAAACTATTAAGCAAAAAAATGGTGGAAAATGAAGGGATGAAATGTATTCTAATTACATAAACATATTAAAATAAATTTAATTTGTTTATTTAAAGATGTATCGTAATAGTTTATCCCAAAAAATGTAATCATATACTATCGTGATAAATGATGAGATTTTAACATTAAAAAATTACCAAATTGGTAACATTGATTTATATGTCCCATGAGGAATAAAATTAAAGAAAACATAAAATACCATAATTATGAAATAATTTAGTATATTGCATGTCAATGGGTTTTTATATATAACTCGTAAAAAAATATTGGCTAATAACAAAACATATGTTTTAAGGAAGGTACATTGAGACAATAAACCCCTTACATCTTTAGTAAATTTTGAGCCTTAAAAACAATGAAAGTGATATTATAAAATAGACATTTAAGTACCAATAGTTTCCAGATAATGATACTAAAATAAATTCATGTGAATTATATACACCACATAAAAGAAAATGTTGTGAATATGGAATGTGTCTCACAAAAAGTTAAAGTTTGATGGAAATCCCTTACCTTTAGTATTAACTATCATTAAACACGCTAAAAACTCATGTATAATAAATATAATTTTATTATACATATGTGAAAAATCCATGAAAATATATATTATCTCATATATGATATTATTATGACCTTTTATTACATTCTTTTTAACAATTCCATTTTAAAGTCATGTTTCAGGCAATAACTCTTTCGTTTTTCTCCTATGTCATGGTTTATTATTTTTGGTCATTTGAAATTGATTATGGTCCCATTAATAAAATATTTTTAAACATGATACATATTTAGTAAATATTAATTATATATGTTTTTATAGTAATCCATAAGATTTTGATTTAGAAAATGAAATACAGCATTTATAGACATGGTAGGTTGTACGTGGGCATGAATGATTTTTCCATTTTCCTAAAAGATTAAAAGAAATAAATTTAAATAATATATTAATAATAAAGTCTAATTTTTGTTTCATATATATAACATATTTCCAATAATACATTCCTTATTACCTTCCAGGTAAAGTGTGAACCAATCACATCGCTCTGTGATGCGGTAGTCCGCCTTTCATAGAAGCGACATTATCATATTTCCATAGAATGTAAATTAAAATTTAATTTGAGATTTAATAATAAAATATGTAAAATAATGTCATATATTTAGTATATAAACATTTAATCCATCATTATATCCATCTTTGATAGGTTGTTATAGAAAATGAATAACATCAGTTCTCAAGGAGGTAGTCCATTGTACACACAAATGTTGATTTTATATTCCATTTGATGGAAGAGGATATGAATGTAGGTCATTATATTAACATAAAATTATACCTTAATATGGAATATACAAGTTATATTATATAATCATGGTATAATATTAATAAAAGGGTGTGGAGGAATAAATAAAATAAAACGCTTAGTCAGGGGTGTTACCTCTTCTTTAGACAATGTTAATTTGTTGTCACTAAAATGAATCATAGGTTCGATTTATGATCAAAATAATGTTTATAGGTTGGTATGAGGTAATTAAGAATGGATGTTTGGCATGTATTTTGAAAAAAGGTTTTGTAAGGGTAAAGAAGATATGAGAGGGTGTGGCCTTATATAAATGTGGTAAGTGACACACTTGAAATGTTTTATAAAGAAAATGGGTTACCCATGGTTTTCACATAACTAAAAGGGAAAAAAATCACCACTCTCTATAATATAATATATTGGGTCTATATATATCCGTATAATGGATTTTTGATTTTTTTTTGTCTAATTAAACCTTATCGTTTTAGTTAAACCCCCCCATAAACCCATTGTTACCTTAAAGACGGTAAATAGTTTTTACTCTTTTTTACTATTAATTATGATAAAAAAATTAATTTGACTTTTTTTGATAATATATATTATTATAAAACTAAAAATTGACTATCTTTTTTCAAAATAAATTCATATAATTGGTTAATTATAATTTAAGATTTAAACCACATAGGTGACGAGGTTTTTTTGCAATGTTAAAATGTTTATAAGATTAAAATGATTATATATCAAAAATATATATTAAAATGATTAAAATGACCAAAATTGGATTAATGTTTATATAAATTTGGAAAATTTACTTTAAAATCCTTTTTAAAACAATAATAAACCTTATAAATTCAATAAATGAAAAGACAATTTCCATGAAAAATCAGTATTTTCACCATCAACTAAAAAATTAATATTTTTATAAAAATCCAAAAACTGAACACGAAGATAAATTTTATAAGATTATTTGAAAACTTTAATTTATTTTATCAAAAATCAATTTCTAAAAGTTTTAAAAAAAATTAAAATTTTTCACAAAAAGAAAAAAAAAACATTTGTTTTTTGAGAAAATAGTATTTTGATAACATAAAAATAATTTTATAAAAGTTTTGTTTTTTAATATATTTTATTTATATAAAAAAATTATTCACAAAATTTAAAAATTATTTATTATTATTCATATCAATTAGTTTAAAGGAAATTTTATAAAAGTCGTGTTTAAATAATAATATTAATACAATATTATGGTTTGATAAAATTTGGTGTTGCGTGTAATACGGGATATAAAAAATAAATTCATTAAAAATTTGGATATTAAATTGTGGATAAAATTCAATGGAATATATGTTTCATGAAGCTATAGAAGTGTTCCCCTTATATATGTAAAGAGAAGTGTAATTTTGGAAGTACCCATCACATTTCAATATTGGTATGTCACTAGTCAATGGTAGAAGGATAAAAAAGTGAAAAATAATGAATATATGGGGATATTGATAAGATAAATGCACAATAATAAATTTTGAAACACATTCTGAGTCATTTACCATTATATTCTGTTCTTTACCATTTTGGTTTTTACCTTGGTGACTAGTTTTGTGTCTATGAAATTTCTATTTAATTAAAAAATAATTGGTAACCTACATTAAGATTTTTTATGTTATTAAACTAAATATAAGATCCATATAATCTAATTAAATTTATAAAAAATATAAATATATCTTTATATTAAATCATTTAATATACAGAGAATTTTTTTTAAAATGTCATTTTCACCATTGAGTGTTCTTAATAAAATTTTTAATTTATTAATAATTTAAAAATTATTAATATATTTATATAACAAATTAAAAAATGTCAAAGATTATTTTCTATAATATATTAATTTATTTTATTAGATACAAATTAAAAAATTATAATAATTTTTTTTAAAATATATGTTTTGCCACTATGATGGTAATGGAATTTACTCATTATAATCCTATTTTTATGCCTAAAATGAAATGAAATTTATGAAATTATATGAACATGTTTATATGGAATATTTAACCCATTTTTTATATTTAATTTCTACATGTAATGAAAAATGATTATTTAATATACAAAAAATAAAAAATGGGTTTACATTAAAATATTACTTATGTTTTCAAATCATTAAAAATGGATTTTATAAATTAAAATTAGTATTTTGAGATGATATATATTAATTTATAAATATAATTTTTATTGGAAATTGGTTTAAAGAATTTATAAGTCATTATTATATTATGATAATTCTATAAGCTGCAATATTACTATTAAAGTATTTTCATTGTTCAAATAAAAAATATCTTTTTAGAAAAATATAAAAAATTCACTCTAAGATAATTTTGAAATTATTAATTCATTATTTTATTTCATTTTACAAAATTATAATTAAATAATTATAAAATTTATCTTTTAATAGAAAATATAATATATCAATATAAACTATATTTTTTTGAAAGATATCATTGTATAAAAGTGTTCTTAATACTATTTTCTTTTAATTTGTAATTGATTACAATTTTTTTATCTACTAAAGGTTTTATTATTCTGAAAATATACTTACTAATATTCATCTAATATGACAGGGCTCATTTTAGTTTGGTTCTACATGTGAAAAAATTATCGAACACATTATATTTTTTTAAATGAAATATATATAGTAAAATTTTAGTGAATTACATTTTCACATTAATAAAATCACACAATAAGTATCAATACATAAATAGTATCACATAATTAAGTAAATTATAGAATTCTCCCACTTTCAAAATCAAATTTCATAGATCTAGTCGACAATCATTATCAAGATAATTTCAACCATCCATCCAATAAAAACAATGGAATACTACTTCCACAAATTATACACAAGTAAAAAATGATTACTTTAAAAGCCTATAACAAAACCGAAGCTTCAATGACCACTATATAAGAATTTTAAGGCTTGGATTTTAATATCTCTTCAAAAATCCCAAGGGAACCCCTCAAAAATCTATTAGAAATTTGGATCCAACAATAACTAAAAACAAAATCACCCGAAATGAACTGACAAAACTTCTATAGAGTCAACAAGAATGATGAAAAAGAGGGATACAAAAAGTAATTACCTCGTTCTCAAGAAAATATATCTAATAAAGGCAGAGGATAAAGGCTACTAAAGGGGCTCAAATATCTTCAATGATACACCTATAATGAACTAGCTATCAAGAGAAGTCACATAAAGAAGAATGAATTTTAAAGAATCTTCAAATATAAAATTAAAACATGTAAACAATGATTTATGGGTTGATAGGATATGTTACACTAAAACATATTTGATTCAAATGAAACTCTATAAATCAATCTATAATCTCCCCTTATATCTCTCCATGTCTCAGGGTCAAACTTTCTAAACTCATTTCATTTAATATTTTTCATTGTGAAACCAAGGTGGTATTGAAATAATTCTTGATGCTATGGGAAATTTAGTGTTATTTCTCAACCATACAACTTAAAATTAATGAACCGTAGACTTGAATGTGGAAAAGCTAAATGAAACATGTTTCAATATACATAAGATGAACTAAATTAAACAAATTTACCACTAAATACTTCACACTAGAATGTTTTGTACTAAACCGTAATGAACATCACTAGAATATTAAAAAATGGGTCATGTAAGATTATTTTAAAAAAATTTAAGACCATTTCACTATAACAAGACCCCTGATCGCATAACTATACACATGTGAGATAATCCTAAAAATAATCACATAGTATTTTCCAAAGGAAAAATCTATATAATAATAACTTTGGGACCTTCATTCAGTAACCATACATCTTTATGAAACTACCAAACATCCCTCCCAAGACAGAGAGATAAAAAAACTCATGGATCCCCCCTAGTTCTACAATACATAAACCATGTGATGACTCAAAACATCATGGAATAACACACAAGACTTAGAAAAAATCTCTCTTTTAAATAACTCTACTTGTAATAGTATGTAGTTCCATGTCACAACACATACTTCTAGCTAAAATACCAATTCTATCTATATTATCGTTCTTCCAACAACATCTCAAATCCACTTCCACCCAAAAGATACCAAATTTTAATTCGAGAATATCCAAACAATTTTATTAGATACCCCTGAAAAATTATGGTAATCAAGAATAAAAAAACCTAAAAATTAAAACACCGGGTATAAAACCTAAGCATACCCATTATAAACCCATTAATATGGACTAAAGAATTCCCTAAAACACACCTAAAAGAAAATTTACTCATTCCAAATAACACTAAAACAAAAAATTCAACTTGACAGAAAACATGGGAGAAGAAAATTATAAAACATAACCACTAAACATCTTAAAAAAGACTGACCCAATCGAAAACAACTACTTAGTAAAGCTTAATAATAATTAGATATAATAAAGGAAACATAATATAATTTCAAAAGGTGTCTATAGTCAAAATAATTACTATATCCTTATCATCCATAACTAACATACTCAACTACAACTATTGTAATTCTTAAATGAGGTTTTTTCTGAAACCCAAAGGACTATATAATATTCTTCTAAAAAATAATTTCACAATCAATAAGGGGTTTAAAGAAATAGAAAATTTTGATAGAATAAGTTATGTTATCACAAAACTCTGTCATATTACTAACCATTAATCATTTCTTAATTACAAAAAATAATCATGAGTTTAAAATTTCAAAACCATTGATATTAATAAAAAAGTTATTTTAAACATCCAAAAATACTTAATACATTTACAAAACCATACATGTTTCTAAATTAAGTTGGAAAACATCTTATTTATTTAATTTAATAAATTAAATGATAAATGAACTCTCATATTAAAATAAAACAAGTTTATATGTTCAAACCCACTATATGATAGTAGAGTGATAAAATGGGAAAAATCACATGAAATAGTAATGATTATTTAATGGGAATTTTATTCATGTAATAAGGTCTTAAACTCAAACCCCAACAACTCTTATATTAATAAAACCAAATTCCCTCAACTATAAATGACTAAAAAACTAAATGCAACAATAATAACTAATAAAAAACACTACACCAAAACCAAGGAAAACCCTGAACCATAGGGCACACATAATGTTCGTTTCCCACCACTTCACAACAAAATTGTATCAGATTACCCAATATGGGATACCATAAGAAACTTGGATAAAATTTAGAATACATGTGTGAACTATAGTTGGTAGCCTCACTATATTCTTTCATATACTAAAAGATATAATAATCAATGAATCATCCTCATCTCTCCTAAAAACTTTGAGAAAACAGCCCCTTATATCACATCATGTTTCCTAACTTTTACATAAGACCTCAATTGTAAAATTTTCACATTTATTTGAAACAAATACCTCACAAATTACAAAAAACATCAGGATAATTTGTCTATATCTTTTAAAGAGTCCATAAATTAGAAAATTAATTAAAAAAGAAAATATTTAGATCATTCAAACTGTAATCCCATTAATGGAACTCTAACATGGCCTTTATATATTAATCCTCTAACACCTAGGTAACACACTATTTTTAACCAAGATATGGACCATTTCCTTGAAATATCTTCCCACCAACCATGCCTTTTCTATTTCAACAATTTTAGAACCCCTTGATGTTACCCGAAAAAAAATGAAACATTGAATTGGATTATATTCCTTTTCAATTTGATGTAACCTTAAACCACATCTAATAACTCCACAACGATGAGGCCGAAAACTCCAACATGGAACATAAAAACTTTTTGACAATGAAATCTGGAATTTACCTTATCCCATTTAAACATATTTTAGTTATTGATCACAATAACATGAAAAAAATTTATGATTGTTTTCAAAAATAAAAATTAAAAAGTGGTTAGTTCATGTAGCTAAATCACACACTAAAAAAATCAAACACTATATTAGAATGAAATTCAATCATATACCCCCAAATAACTAAAATAACTCATCATATATGATATAATTTCATAATATTTCTAAATCAAAACTATAGTTTCCTTAAATAACACAACTACCTCATCACACTCACAACATTATCCATTAATTCATTAATAAATAAAAAACTAGTTTCTTCTCCCCACAAATCATGTCAAATATGAAATAGGAACAATATGAAGAGTTTAAGAAAGGTCATAAATAATAGCATCTATTTAGAAAAATTATCTATTTATAATTTTCTTCACTTTATTTCATTCTTGAAAGAATCATAAAATGAAAAAATAATTTGAAACATGAATACTTTCTTTGAAACTCACATGATTAAAACATTACAATTCAACCAATACTTTTCCCTCAACAGTTTATTTTCCAAAAAATTGTTTATATGAAAAAATCATAAATATTTTATTAAAAAAATATTAACAAAAACTCTACTTAAAAAATTCCCAAATTGTTTTGAAATATAAATTTTTAAATAAATTGAAAATTTATTAAATTAACATATTTCATTCATTTTTGAAAATCTATTATTAAAAAATTAAATAAGTGTTCAAACATGATTTTTCAAATTTTTCAAATAACATCAAACACATTACCACATAGTATAATAATAGTTCTCAAAATCAACTCCCTAAAATATAAAGAAAGTTTTAAAGAATATTCCACTAAAAATAAATCCAATATATAAACATGAACCACTAATCAACACTATATAATATGGGAAAACCTCTAATACATAATATACATAAATTTCATGCATAACAAGGTCATTAAAATAAAATAACAACAGAAAACCCCTATGGTTTTGTCTCTAATAAAAACTCTGGGCCTAGATTTAGTGAGGTCCAACCCGATCACCAACTCTCTATCAAAAGTAACAAAATATACATAAAAAATAGGCAATCATACACATATACTTGGTTAATCGCCATAAAATCTCATGAAAATTTCTAAGAAATATAGTAATGAATTAATAAATAAACCAAAAAAATGAGAATTCACCTATTAAAGGTCAACAATGACCGAAACTCACTACAGTTCACTCAAAAAATAAATCATCTAAGTATAGTAACATAATATAAAAAGAACATATGTCAAGAAGGTTACCTATAACTAATTCACCAATTATCTAGTCACTCTCACACTCTAATGACATATTCCATGTGATATAATCCTTTATATTCCTACCATATACTATATGACATCAACAACCACATGCTAATAAATTATAAATTTAGACTACATATCATATCTACATCGCATACTCATCACATTGGGTTGTCATAAACATGAAAAGAATAAATCTCATTACCTCTTAGTATAATTAATTACCCAATAAAATGAAACGAAATCATAATCGCAGAACCATATTATACCGAATATATATACACCAAAAACTAAATCGATTACCACTAATATTTATATATAAATACTTAACATAATCTATCCCAAATTATAACCATTTCACCTAGTAAATATATACTATATCCATTAGAAATTTTAATTTTTGTGTATATACATACCTAGACCCATAATAACTCATAACATGAATGAAGTAAGTGTACTGTGGTGGGAGTAGTTATCTATTTATTCCCACAACAACTAGTTTGTTTCGGAACGAACCTGGAACCAAAAACCATATGGAAATTTGTACAGTTATCTTACATGGTAAGTGGTTTGTATGAAATTGAAAGAAGATACAGTTTATAAATTAATCATACATATTCTTAATATAAGGGTTCATACTGAAAATAAATATAACAAAAACCCAATATAAATACCTCACTATCACTATCTCCCACCAACTTCTCTAGTAAAATTATATCATATGCCTCACCATATATCCACATAATATAACTATGATTTCATTATTAAATTACCATACAAATTATTTTCACAAATTTTAAGATCTTAGGTAACCATCCAAATTACATTTAACTATCCATATTTAATTTCAAATCATTAATTAAACCAGCTCTCACTTTATTTAATTAATAATTTTGTACTCCCATTTATTCCATCCTTTATCATTTTATATTTTATATCCCATAATTTATCAATTATATCCCCCTACCGATTAACATTTTTATTAATTGCAATCACATTCCATAGGATGAAGAATATATAACGCAACCCCCATAATAATTAAACATAGCCATTAATTAACCTCCACAAACCCAATGCTAACATATTCTATAAAAACCAAAAAAAATATACTTCATTTATACATAATAATCTATTCCACTACTTCTACTACCACAAAACTACCCATATATCACTATTGATCCCAAACCACACCATGTACTATTAATCAACCAAAATAATAAACCAAAAACCGATTTTAACTGGAAAAAGTGTGATTCCATATACGGATGAAAATTAGAGTAAACATACCATCAATTAATATTAATGACCATCTCATAATCACTCATTCATGTTATATCAGAATTTGATGTTCACACATTAACATTGATGATTCATTACCAACATTAATTGATTTATAAAATTATGAAATTGAAAATCATATCAATGATAGTAGATAATGTTATCAAAATAGAACATATTAATCAACCATGATAGTAATATTTAACTATAAGAAGTACACTAGTAAAATATATAAAACAACTTCTTTTTGAAATGTTTCTTTATCCTTTTGACATTTTATAAAAAAAGAACATCATTAATTCAAATCATCGACAATACCTATTTTTATAAAAATTAAGTGATTAGGCCATTCAGTATGTTAATTAAAAAATGTCATTTGTGAAAAATGAAGTTCAAAAAAATACCAAAATGAATGACACACAATAAAAAAGATGGAATAAAGTAAATAATATGAGAATTACCATTTCCCCATAAAATTTCATTGATATAATCAATTTTAAAAACTACTTTAATTCAATCAATATATAATATGAAAATAATGGCATGCTAATTCCAAATAGTAAATAGCAATAAACATAGCTTCAACCATCTTTGTACAAGAATTAGAAGGATTAATTTGTTCATTCATTAAAAACCCCCAAAGGGAAATCATGAAGAACATATAAAAAATTAGGATCCATCATTTAGACAACACATAATCACCAAAAATTGGCCATGATAACATCTATAGACTCCGTAAGATATATTAAGAATATATAATAAAGGAGAATAGAAAAGGGAAATTCCATGGATCTCAAGAATATTGATATATTAATGTTGAAATAGAGAAGCTAAAAAAGGGGTTCAAAGATCTCTATTTATGAAACTCTAAAACCTAGTGTTTAGAAGAATTTTGTGAAAATAGAATTAATTTTAGTGACACCAAATATTTATAATAAAAAATAGAAAACAAAGAGTCAAAACAGGATGAGTTATATTCATGTTGAAATGCATCAATTAAATAAAAACATTGAAAAACCCACCATGATTTATAATTATGTTTCCCTAAATCTCATGGTTAACCAGCCATATTTCCCATGAAAGAACCACCTTTCCTCAATATATTATATGAAATCTTTGGTGAAACCTTGGTAGAAATAAAAAAATCATATATCCTCTAATAGATATATTGAAAATCCAAACCATTTTTATATAGACTCATTAAAACAGAAAAAATATGAGAAAATTAAGGGAACTATGAGAAAATAGAACATATATGGATAGAGCCAAGAGATCAACCACCTATAATACCACACTAAAATAGATAGAACAACACTGCAATGAGCCTTCCTGAAAAATTAACAAAATAATCATTTATGAAAAACATGAAACACCATACAAACAATACATAAAAATATCACCACTCATATAACAACCAAACTCACAAAACATAAACCTAATAAAAATCATGTTAGATAAACCTAATGACCCTTATATATATTAATAACCTGTGAAACTTCAAATTAAAACTAAATTTCACGTCCAAGAAAAAGTGACATGAAAAACCTCATAGATCCTCCTCTATACTACAATAAATAAACTTTTCCATGACTCAAAAATACATGGAATGACACACCACACAACAAAATAGGCCTCAAATCCAACCAACTCTATATGTATTAGTATATAGGATTACATCTCATTATATACTGCCAGCTAAAATTCAAGTTCCAACTCCATAATTCTTCTACCAACCACCTCTTAACTCATAAAACACATTAGTGATGAAATGTAATAATCTCAAATGATCTGGTACATTACATATCAGGGACATGATATAGTTAATTTGGATTAAATATGAGAATAGTATTAATGAGTTTGGTGAAGGGGGGGGTGTGGTTATGTTAAGAATTAATATTTAAAATTACATCATTTATCAAGAATAAAATTTTTATTATATTAGGGTGTTTTTTTATGTTCAAATATGTTAGGATATCATGAACAAGTTAATGTTAAGGCCTCTATAGTGTAGGTCAATTGTTTGGAAGGGGTCTGGTGGCAGAGGGTCGAAAAATGTTTTCTCGTGTAATTGTCTATTTTTGTGGCATGTGAATTTGGTTTTGGATTAAAATTATAGATATTAGGACAAATGTATAGTATTTTTTGGGGTATGTTCATAGGTTCTTGAAGTGTGTTTGGATTTTTAGAAATGATCAAATAAGGGTGATATGGACTCTCTCTTAAAATTATAGAGCATGGTTCCACTAAGTACCTACTCTCGGGGCCCCAAAAACAATGTTCACATCCATAAAGAATTATCCTATAGATACCCATCGACTAGATAGTGGAGCTGAAACGAGTGGTCGATTGAGGGTACCTTACTAATTATAATATGATTGAGTTCTCATTATAACCATATTATTTTTTAGTAGAGGAAATAAGTGATTATTACCATCATTCATCATGTACAATTCATCTGGGGAGGGCTCATGAATGACTATTTTTTTCGGTTATTGTCCTTCTTCCCACTCCCATCACCCTTGAATACTATTTTATGTAAGGTGTTTCTAATGGAATATTAAGATGTTTTGGAATTTAAAACACTTCCTTATTTCTCTATTTTACCTCTTCTTGGTTTTCAATATATATGTTGTTGTTTTTGATTAGGAATTAATTGAAAAATACACTAGGTTATAGCAGAATCATCTTAAAAAATTGGGCACTGGTATCTAATGGATATAGGACATTGAGGAGTGATGGAAAAACATAATAAATTTTTTAATACATTGAGTTCAGTGATTTAAAATAATAATTTATTTATTTCAATTATATTAGATTTATTTTTTAGTTAATTTTTTTGTTAATAACTATTTTCTTGGATTAGTGTAGTGGACGTGCAATAGACGTCTCATAGGTCCTTGTTCTTGGTTACGATTTCATGGGTTTGTTTAGTGAGTCACTAAGGGTTATTCCACATTGTGCTAAATGTTTTATTTATTTATAATGTGATATAAATAATGTTTTAGTAATATTTAATGATTTAACAACTCATGTTTTTTCTTATTTTTGGTGTGTCCAGGTGTGGGACTAGCCGATGATCGATAGGGAATTTATTGAGGAGTGTAACTTACTTTTAAGGAAATTATACCATTTAAAACTTATTTATATTATTTTTTATATATTATTTTTTATTTATATAAGGGTATTTGGGTTTATATAATCTGAACAAGATACATTAGTGTTCTAATTGAGAGTTTGTGTGGAAGAATGCCTCTTAGTGAATTGATCAAGTGCTCCCTAAATTTGTAGTGATTCAGAATCACTTATAGATATTTTAAAAAATATTAGATGATTATATATAATTACTTGAGTATATTAAGGAATTATTGAGGATATGGATGACTTTAGTATCTTTTTGGTAATTCTTCCATAGGACGGTATGGAAAGAATGGTGGATAAACATCAAGAGGATGGGTAAGTCAATTGGTTATCTCTCTTATAGTTCCAAGACACTTTAAGTGAGTAAGTGTGAATTATATTGTGGGTCATGAGTGAAGTAATACCATTAGGTCCTATTATAGTTTGGAATAGTGGGTTCTACTGAGAAATTTTTTGGTGTGTTTTTTATTGACATCTGTGCGATTGGAACAAAAATGAGTTGGAGGTCATATTTTTTAATAGTTACAATGTACTAGGTTTGGCACTCTCCTATGTGGATTTATATGGGAGTTGGACTAACCAATTGAATCTTTATTGAGGTATGTAAAATGATTAGCAAGATATATCTAGGGTGTTGGTATGGGTTAATAATCATAGATTGAGATATGGTAAGAGATGAGGAACCAAGATTTTTCCTTCCTCGATAAGGGTATGACAGTCACTGGGTTCACTGTGTCATGCCATGTAGTAAATGGTTTTTAAATGGAATAATATGTAATGGGGGTAAATGGATAATGACATTTTGTTCATGGTAGATATATACTTCATGAGTTATTATAGCCTAGGTTTTGAGTTTGTGTGGGATATTCAATTGATGCAAACACTTCTAGCCAAGATCTCGGACATAAGGAATCATTTTAATGTTAGAATAGTTAACCATGAATATATGATTACAAAGTGTATACAATAATCCATATGACCCAATATATTCTAGTGTGGTTTGAATCATGATGGAGGTAAGATATATTTTTTCCATCCTAGGGATCTACTTCCCAAATATTCAATCATTCAATCGACCAACCTTTTTTAGTGTGGTTTGGATATTGAGGTAGGATTTATTTATTTTCAGCCCCATTTGGATCCACTGCCTATATATTCAATTATAGAATGGCCCTACATTTTTTGGGGGTTAGATAATGAAAGAGATTAGATTAGTTATTTCCCAATGAAGTGATCTTATTAAATAACTTTTCACAAGTTATGATGTGTAATTTTTTGGGGTTTTAGGAAAAATGAGGGAGGAACCCTCAATTTTTTGGTTTTTTAGGGAATGAAATGGTAGGATTTACAATTGATTGATATGATTGGATCTAGTTGTGTCTCACCAATAACATAACGTGTTTCCTATTAGGTGATACTATGATGAACATTGTTCACCACAGGTGGACATATTAGGTGTGACCAATTGCCATGTGGATCTAGTTAGTACAAATTTACCCAATGTGAATATTTAGAAATTTTTTAATTATTTATTTCACTCATATGAACAAATGGATGATATGGAATATAATAGGGAATCATTTGTTTTTCCCTTATGAATTTATTTATCACACACTTTATGGGAACTATAATGCACTTGTAGACCTTCATCATGACATTCATGTTAGAAGTTCCATAATAGATCAAGGTGGAAGGCTTGAAAAGGACAGGAGATGAGGTTCAAGAGATGATTAAGGAGTGTAATAGATAATCCTGTTATATTTTTATCTTTAAATTATTTTCTATATGTTATGTACCCAGTGGTTGACCTTTTTAAATGTATGTCTATATAAGTTGTAATACTCATATGGCATAAAATATTTTTCTATTATTTGTTAGGGTTTCTTTCAGGATGTAATTTAATTTTAGAATACAATTATTATCTATTTTAGGTTATTTTAGAGAAAAAAATTATTGATGGTTGTGATATTAATAATATTGTATCCCAAAAAATGAACAAATAATCGCACCACTTGTTAATAACCTCTAACGGCTAGGGCGACCTCTCTTAGTTTATTTGGTGCTTTAAATATAGTGTTATTTAAGAAATTATAGTGATGTAATTACACATTTGGTTGCCGATGTGAATTCACCAATTGAATATGATTCTTAGTAATCAAACATGGGATTCACTAACATAGAAAAATTTAAAGTGAAAGCATGAAAGGATAATGAATTGTTTTTGTGTGGTGGTGATAAGTAATTTCACTCTAGAGATAAATTATATATATGTTAAAAATGTATATCTAGTTTTAAAATGAATATTTATTTGAAAAATTAAAAGGTATGATCAAATATGGTTTTAATAATTATTTGGATGATTTATGGGTCTTCGAAAATCTGGAATGTGATTGAATGGTTCTTTATTCACTAATTAGTGTCATGAAATGGGTTGAACTAATTCAAGAGTCTCATATATTATATAAAGGCACATATTACTTGTTTTTAATGCATATTAATGATTTGGATTTATTTTTTTACCATATGACAATAATGGTTATTGATTTTATTTTTGGAATAAAAATTTAATTAGTTATGTATTATAAAAAATAAAGTTTTTTTGCATTTTAAAACTCATTTAGTTGATTTTATATCATTAATGTGATGAATATGGGATTCAACTAGATTGAAATAACCTATGTGAGATCACCATGAAAATGTTTAGATATTTCTATACTATATTATTATGATATTATAAAATAACAATTTAAAATATTTTTCCAAACCTTAGTTAATTTTGATCTTTATGTTAATAGTTATTTAAGGGGTTTTTATAAATGTGAGGTTATAGAAAAATTTATAGGTGTTGTATTTTTGTTTTTTATTATTTTGGGAAACACATATGATACATGCTTGGATACCATAAAACTCTTCTCTAGGTCACTCAAGTCCACTCTAAGGTCTAAAATTTTAATGTGTATTGTATTTCCCCATTGAAGATATCATTCCATATCTCGAAAAATATTATAAAACATTAGATTTTTAAAATTTATAATAGTTAATTATAATGATTTTAAATAGTGTTCAGGCTGTGTGAAAAACATTTCTAGGTGAAAAACTCTATACCATGGTAATAAACTATAGAAAAAATATATAAAGTGTGAATTCATGGAACGGAAAAAAATATGATCAACAAAATCACTTGATTTTCATAGAGCATGATCAAACCATGTTAAGTGGAAAAAATAAACAATGGTCTTATATATATGATATATGGTTATAACATAATTTATATAAAATTTAATTCAATTATTTAGTATATAAATACTAAATTAAATATAATTTTTCTATGTTTACCTTTTAATACTTCAATAATCACAAAATCACTAATTCTATTTTTTACCCAATAAGAAGATATTTTAACAAGAGGCTAAAAAAGTTTTGTGAAGTGCCAAATAACATGATAAAGGAATTCTAGATAATTGTTTCAAATAATTTTGTTTGTATCATGATTTAGATATAATAATTAATATTATTTTTGGATTTTGTAAATAAAATTGTAGTATATAAGGGATCATTTAGGATTTATGTGACCCAAAATGTATCAGATATGAAAATTATATGATCAATGGACCTCTTTTTGACTTTAATAAAGGTCCCCAAAACCCACATATGGCTCTAGTGCTAAAATAAGTTTTTTAAACAATTTATTAATTAAATATAGCTCTTAGGATTTAAGGACCCGTAATTTTATATATGTAATTTAACTTATGAATATACATGCATGTCATATTTAGGAATATAGTATTGTTTTAAACATGTGAACTGCATAAAAAACCAACAATAATTCATCTCAAAAATAGGGAATGTTAAATATGAATAATTTTTATACTCTATAAAATTAAATATAGTATAATGGAAAGATAAAAAAATAATGAAAAAATATATAAATTTGAAATTTTGGATCATCATTCCCCCTAGATTTTTCAAATTAGTGAACAACATCATAAAAAAGAATCCAATAATTTATAATATAATTAATATTTTGAGAAAGATATATATATAACCATGAGGGGAATTTATTTTAATGGTGAATAAATGAAATATGAGTATTTATAGGAATTATAAATCAAATATGACCATTGGAATAACAATTCAACCACTACGAATAAAAAGAAGAATGTTATAAATAGTAACATAACTATTAGAATTGTAACATCACCATTAGAAATTTAAAATTAATTATAAATAATATTTAATATGAGTAAATTTTTTAAATATAAATATTATATTTCTATAAGATAAATATTTAAATTATAAAACTAAAAATAATGTATGAATACATTTTTAATTTTTTTTCATTTTAGAAAACCTATATTTTTTATCAGACATATAATAATAAATAACATTGATTTTTTTTTGAAAAAATAAAATAGAAAATTATTTTGACAAAATAAATTTCATTTTTTAAATTAATAGTTAAACATTTTCAAAAAGTGATTTTTTAATTTTTTTTGAAAACTTGAATATTAGTGTGTAAATTAAAAAATATTGTTTTTAAATACCACACGTTTTATGAAATAGTGATGATGTAATAGTGGCCTAATAAATAATTAATTTTTATTTAATCCCAACATAGAATTAATAATATAAAGGATTTACTTAAAAACACTAAACCAAATTTCCAGTGTTGTAATGTATTTTACAGTGTATAAAAATGTAAATTATTGAATTAAAACATTTTTTCATTTTTTCAACTTTTTTATTATAAACAGAAAAATTTGGGGGTGGAATTATTGAAAAATAACCAAAATATTTTATTTTAATAAAATATAAGTCATAATTTCAAGGAAGACAACTATTTCATGTTTTACTTTAGAAAAAGTATTTTATTCTGTATTTTTATGAAAAATATCCCTCTTTAGAAGTATATAAACCACCTCGTTCCCTTATTGTAAACTGGTTTACCTTATCCCAATATAATACCAATTAACTTCTATTAAGCCTCCTAGTATCGTAAGGGACATTTTAGTGTCATATAACACCAAGAAATCATGGATTTATAACACCTAAATATTTTAATAAGTGTTATCCTTTAATTAAATACTCTATTGGATATATTTTATAACATGCCACACCAAAATAACAAAATAGAGAAATATTAAAAAAGTATGTGTATTAAATTTGTACATTTTTATATATTCATTTATTTAGATGGTATAAATATAAGTAACTATATTATAAAAATATATGAAGAATGAAAATTCAATGAGGAATGTGAGTGTTCCTTTTGAGGTTCAAATGTCTACACTTGGAATGGAAGTTTCATCACAAGGATTTTCTCTATACCATGCCGAATGTGAGCGTCAATAATGTTTTTTATGAGTTCAAAAAAAATTCAATTGAGTCCCGGTCAAATTTTTTTGAAACATTTACTTGAAAGGTGGTAAGGCCTCTCCCACCTTTGGTTTTTTTTTCACTCAGGTCAATAGAAACAAGGCCCTTTTCAACCTTTTCCACATGATTTTTTCTTATTTTAAATATACAAGTTTGTATATAAATTTTTTAACTTTTAATTTTTTTAGTTTTTTTGTTTATATATATATATATAATAAAAAATTTTAGTAGACTTTATTTTCTATTTTATATCTTGTATTATTGTCTATAATGATGTTTTAAATTAAGATAGAAACCATCACCTACGGCCCAATTTTATAATGGGGATTTCGTTAGATATTAGTTTGGATATCCGATATAGGATTCAGGTTCCCCATTTCCTACATAGAATTATTAAATTATTATTATTAATCATTATTAATCAATTAATAATAAATATTAATTATTTATCAACAACAATTAACTATTAATATTTACTACTAAATATTAATAATTAAATAATTTATATTATAAATATTATAAACAATATTAATTAATATTATTAATTACTCATAAATTTTTAATAGGTAATAGTCATTAATTAATTATTAATTAATCATTATTTTGTTAAT
This sequence comes from Viscum album, assembly GCA_963277665.1. Classification (NCBI taxonomy): domain Eukaryota; kingdom Viridiplantae; phylum Streptophyta; class Magnoliopsida; order Santalales; family Viscaceae; genus Viscum; species Viscum album. The sequence continues at coordinate 84,616 of CAUJRU010001805.1, forward strand.
TACTAATAATAGTAACTTCTATATAAGAAATTAATTAATAATTAATAATTAATAATTATTAAATATTATTAAAAAAGTACTAATTAATATTTGAAATTATTATATAGTTACTAAATATAAATAATTTTTATTAAATTATTAAATTATTTATTGTTAACTAATTATTATAATATTAGTATTAACTAATTTACTAATTATTGATAATTAATAATCATTTATAAATAAAAGTAATTACTTTTTTTAAAAATAACATCAATATTAATTAATAGTAAATATTAATTAAATAATATGATTTACTATTTAATAATATTAACTTATAATTTTAATTACTAATTAATATTAATTAATAATAAATATTTAAAATTAGTATTGTAATTAATAAAAATAATAATATATTTATTATCATTTATTAATTAGTAATAAATCCTTAATTAACTACTTTTATAAGAAAGACTTTATAATTTATCAAATCATTATTAATTAAATATAAAATTAATAATTATTATTAATTATAATTATTAATTAATTTTGAATAAATATTTAAAATTATTTTTTAGTTGATATATATTTATATTATTTATTAAATTATTAAATTCCTAATGGTTAATTAATTATTATTATAAAATTATTAATTAATTAACCAATTGTTGATAATAAATATTAATTATAATAAATAATAATTAATAATAAATATTAATTAAATAATATGGTATAATATTCAATAATGTTAATTTCTATTGAATATTATTTACTAATCCATGTTACTTACTAAGAAATATTTAATATTATTATTAAAGAACTAATTATTAAAAATTGTAATATAATCATTAGTTATTAATTAATTAGTAATTATAAAATATGTAATTATTTACTAATAATATTAAGAAAAAAATAACCTACTAAATAATTATGAATTAATAATTATAAATAATTATTATTATCCAATTATTAATATATTATTTAAAATTTATTTAGTTGCTAAATATTATTAATAATTATTAAATTGTTAAAATTGTAATGGTTAATAAATTATTATTAAATTATTATTATTTAATTAAATAATTATTTTCAATTAATATTAATAACTAAATAAAATTACTGAAATAATATTACATCCTATTTAACAACATTAATTTTTAATACACATTTATTACTAATAAATGTTTATTATTATTCATTTGTTACAAATTAATAATAATAATTGTACATTATATATTTCTTTTTTATTATTAAATTAGTAATAATATTATTTTTTATTAATTGTATATTATTTAATTCTTATTTAATTAAAACCTATTATTTATTATTAATCATTGAGAAAATAATTTGTTGTTTAATAATATTATTAATTAGTAATGAATAATATTAATTAAAAATGGTTAAAATATTAATAATATAAATTTTAATTGTTAATATTTAGTAGTAAACATTAATGTTAATTATTATTTATTAGTAATTAAAATTTTATTATTAATTAATAAAAAATGGTCAATAATAATATATATTTTATTCAATGTAGGAAAAGTAAAACCTGAATCTCTCATAGAAAATCCAGAATGATTTCCAGGGCAAGACCTCTTATAAAAGGGGCAATGTGTGATGGTTTCTGTCAGAATTCCATACTTCTTTAATGGGTTTAATACTTGATATAAAATTACAGATAAACTATGTTGTAATTTTTTTGTAAAACACAAACACACACACACACACATATATATAATTAAAATTAAGATTTTAAATATACAAACATGTATATTTAAAATAAGAGTTTTTTCATTTTGGACAAGGTGACAAGGGTCTTTCTACAATCTCCATAAATTCATAGAAATTGTTGTAAGGTCCTTTCCAGCTTTGGCCATAGTGGAAAAACCCCAAAGGTTGTATAAACCTTTCCACATTTGGTTATAATTTTCAATTTTTATGAACTGGAATGATTTAATTTTTTTGAAAGATGTAAAATAACTCTATTTCACAAGTATGACTTGGGTGAAATCATCCATGTTAGAAGTTTAAGTTCATGAAAATTATTTTGATATCCATTCAAGATGAATCATGACATGTGACAACCCCCATTTCTTATCTTATAACTATATATTATGTAGTGGTCCAGAGGGATTTTTTTAGTGTAAGTTTACATTTTATAAACATATAAATATTAATTTAATATATTTTCCAAATAATTGAAATTTTTAAAATTTTTAATTTTAGAATTAATTATAAAAGTTACTATAAATAAAGTGTACTGATTAATTCTTTGAAAAAATTTGATCAATTTTATAAATTAGTAGAGGTTCCATTTTTGTTTTAAATACCTATTTTCCAAGAATTATGTTTTTTATATATAGTGTATTTTTATATTGATAAAATAATATTTTCCATTTTGAATAATTTATTTAATGAAATTTATTTAGAATATATAGAAAAGAAGTTAAAACTCATTTAATGAATTTTATTTTTCACAAAAAAAATAATAAATTCACTTTATTCTTAAAAAAATCATATTTCTAAAAAATATTGCCCGGTGTTATGTGTCATTATATTAAAAATATTTTTTATGAAATGTATAAATTGAATAAATTAAAATGAATATCAAATTTTTAATCCATTTGTACAAATTAATTAAAAATATCAATTTCATTTCTTCTAGAGAGATAGGTTACCAAGGTAAAAATTACTCACCATAGTAAGGGATACATTGAGGTAAAAATGTTAAATCAAGAGTTAAAGTATAAGAATCTAAAAATAATAATTTATAAATTTGCTTATGAATGATTTATCATACATAAATTATATTTTCCTCTATAATTATCAGTTTGGAGAAACTTTCCTTGAATATTACATCTTTTTTAATATTACAAAAAAATATTTACAAAAATGTAACCCATCTCACCCATAAAAGGACACTCTCACCACCACACTTATCCTCGCCCCTAATGATTCCATTTATTATAAAAATCATCCAATGTCCCACCCCAAACCACTTTTTTATGCACCAGAGGTCTTATTCTCATTAGAAGATGAATCTAAGACGACTGAAGGAGTGGTCTAAAAGAGGATATAAATGGAAAAGGTTATTGTTTTAACAATGTTATTTCAAATTTATTTCTTCTTCCACATCATCTAACTATATTATAACCATTCAAATAAAAAATACATGAATATAGTTATTATAACTAAAGGTTATTTTTTTGGAATAACAATTATATATATTCCCCCATTAATTAGAAAAATGAAAACATTGCATGTGTTATGGTGGATTACCACCTCCATGAATGTCATATTTCATTTTTCATGATGTTTGAAACATGTACCAATGATTCATGAGTTAATCTATTGGTTCTATGTATCAATTTTAATTCATTGATATATTCTTCTTATTATGAACTAATATATATTTATATATGGTGAAGTTGTTCCCTTATAGACTTATTATATCCTAAATTATTTATTAAAACTCATATTTTGACTTTAATTTAATCAATCCCCTTTCCCTATCCTTTGATTCATATTTTACCAAAGGCATATTAATTTTTGTTAACATAATTTACTTTTATTGAGTAATAAAATTTATTTTGGAAATTTATCAATATATTTTTGGTTTCATCCACCCAATGATTGTATAATATTTTATTCCATCTTGATTTATTATTGTTTAAAATTTTACTTAACATTAAACCAACTTGTAGTTCATAATTCAATGAAATAATTTCTTGTAAGTGAATTCAACCTTATCTATTCTTTACATTCAAAAATATTTATCTCCATGAATATAATTATTATATTATTAAAATAATATTATTTTACCAATATGTATTATATATTATGTTCATTTCCTATTGAAATTGATTTTCATTACCTAGTTTCATACATATTCTTTTTTTAAAAAAAATCTTCAGATCAATTTTTTAATTCCTTTAGAAAAGTGTGAAATTAATCACATTTTTTATATTTTCCACTTTAGAACCTTTTACCAATATTATAAACATATATATTAATAATTATTTATCTTCATATTTACATGGTATATCAAAGAAACTTCAATTCAAATTAACTTGTGAATTTTTCAATTTAAAAAATGGTTATTGTTTTGGAATAATAAATAAATGGATTTAATTCCACTTAGGTATAATTTATTTTTCACTCTATACTTCATATTTTTAAATTAAATTAATTTTCTTTTTGAATATTTTGAATTATTTTAAAATAAATATTCTCAATATCCACTTTTCACACTATGAAATTGATTTTTAAATGTAACCTATAAGTTTATTTTTAAAATCATATTACAAAAAATTTATGACAAATAATTTTAACAATTATAGTTGAATTCTCTTAAAAAACTATAATGTATATATCTATTTTTTGAATTATGTTTCCTGTATTACCCTCTAAATAATCTTATGAATTTAGTGTTCATACCACACTTTGTTCACAGGGGTTTGGTTCTCTATCACTCTTTATCTATTTCTAAATTTTACTTTTATTTTTTTACTTTATATTTTTATTATGGATATATTCAATATAAATTACACTATTTCTTTGTTACATTTTACAGAATTCCATTATGAATACCCCCAGTTTTTTGGTTTGGACCATTTCAATTTTTTTTAACAAATTCCATTGATTTTTTATTTTGGTGGCAACATAATTTTTAGTGGTTATTTGAACCATGTAACGATTATTTTTATTTATATGACAATTTATTAAACTCACATGTGATTTATGCAATTTTTTTGGGTTAAAGTCTTGGATGAATAAAATGAATCATCCACCAAATCTAGATTACAAGATTTACCCTTGGTGGGAGATTTGTTTTTTCACATTGGGCTTCGGGCCGATGTGTTATCACTGATTGATTTGAGATCAAATGAATATAGAAACATATTTATTTATTTATTCTATTTAACAGAATTTCATAACCATGTCATCTCTTTATAGCATCTCATTAGTGTCTCTAATTCGTTAACCCACATAACATAGAGAGAGAATTTAGAAAATATTCATGGTAGAGATCATTGGCTATGATATTAGAATCAAGGATAGATCGCAAACAAATTGGAATTCAATCACATATTCTTAGGTGAGGAAAAAAGTTTCATTCTTCATAAATGATCAATCCATTATTATGGTAGGGAATTGTTTTATGATTTTATTCTAGGTTTTGTATGTTGATTCGATTATTTATTTGTTCATAAAAACCTAATTTGTAATTAGTTATCACGAAACCCTTTATTTACAATTTTATGTACACTTATTTATTAGATATTCATCATTATTGGAATAATTAATTTAATTTCATTAATCCACAAACTCTTTGATATATTCTTTAAACTGGTGTCTAAACCAAATGTTCCCATTAGTTGTACCTCATTTTGCGATTTTTTGGTTTTATTCCTTCATTATACATGTGTTCACTATCTGTGTTTGATTGGTTAGTGCTTCTACAATTTCATAAGAACCCATTTAATTGTGTGATCCAATAGGGGTTCCAATTATTGTGATTATTGGTTTTATACAGTGGTTTATGGAATGGAGAGGATGTTTTAAAGATTAAAAAACCAAAGAAGAATCTGATGATGTTATTTTCAGAAGGCATCAATTTTGAATAATCATAGAGGTGACAAAAATATAATTTTCTGAAGAGTAATGGCTGAAAAGAGACATATAATGAGGTTTGATGATGGTCAACTAAATTTTCATGAGCTTTGTCCTTGATTCATGATTCAATCGATGAAGGATTTGATGTATATAGATGAATCCTAATGATTCTATCTCTCTAGAATATACAAGACTACTTATTCTTTAATAGACATAAGGTGTCTTACTGGTGAAGTAGCTAGGGAATTTTGAGAAGTTAAATATCAAATGGTCTTGTGAATGAGTCACCCACAGTGTGACCCCTACACAATAGAATTGGCATGTACCATGGTTTACACACCAAGGGACATTTTTAGTCCATATTCTATGTGTACAAGGCCACACCCTATATTCCCTTAATGGGACACAACTCAGGAAGACATGTTACTCAAGAAGTACCTCGATGGAAATGACAGATTGCATGACCCATCGATACACTGTGTTGTGAGGCTGAGACTTTCCATGTTGAATTAAAGAACACAACCATGTGTCAATCATGGGGAAACATGTTGTCTCCCAATAGAACATGTCATGTTCTTCCCTTTTTATTGATAAACTTCAATCAGACATGGGGTTTCCCCTCAATTTACCATGTGTATTTCTTATATCACATGTTGGGAATCAAATCCTTCTAGAGAGTATAATTTCACCAATGTAAGTATGATTCTGGAATCCACCACCTATGAAATCAAATAGAGTTTGTAATTTGACCCACATTTTTGGAGAAGGGATCCTCTATTAGTGATGTATAATTTCTCTCATGAATAGTGATCAAATTGGATAAAGATACTTTATCAGAGTAGAATATTGCACATCCACATAGCTCAGACATGATAATAATCTTCTATCTGACTAGAATTTTATTTAACTATAGATTTATAATGGGATATGGATTATGAAAATGTGTTCCTATTTTTCCTATACGCATGCTTAAGGTATTTTCTGACATTGTATGAGGTAATTACCATGTATTTTCTTTATACTTTTATATTATAATCTATGGGTGATGAGTTGTGTGGATGGATGTAAGTTTGAGACTGTAATCTCCGACATGTATCCTTATATGAGAAAATATATGTGTGTTATCCTATCCTTTATGTTCATGGTTATGGATTTGAGATGACTTTATATTTGATGCTTTACTTATTTGTGATTTTAGGGTGTCATTATAGGTATTTATATATTCTTACCATCATGGGAACTCACCGCACATATCGTGTCTTATAAAGAAAATAGGTTATATGATAGAGATATAAGATGACTTGGTGTGGGTTGTTTCATATGGTTCTTAGTAGTTTAAATAACATGGTTTTTTATAGACCGATGATTTCATGTTGAGATTGTTTTCCTAAATCTTTTCATGTTTGATGTTCTTGTTGGTTATTAAGCCTATATATTTATGTCTATACATTGAGTATAAGTTATCCTACATATTGTTGCATTATAGAGGTATTCAATCCATTTATTATTGAAGTTGATCATTTTCTTAATTAAATTGAAATTTATGGATATATATATGTCTATATTTCTACGTGTGTGTACTGGTGCAATAGGATAAGGCCTCCTATATTTCTGTTATTTCATCTTGATGGTAGTCAACAACTCATGGAAGAATGGTAGAAGGATTAGGGGGTCAGGTATAGAATACCACCAACCCAGGTAGGTATCTAATAGGTTGGGATGTGGAAGATTGGTATAAAATTTATCTCTATCCTTAGGACATCAATTTGAGTAATTAGTCATGTTAGGGTTGGATTGAAAATTATAAAAACAATATTTTAATTATTTTTTGTTCAGATCTTTGTGGTAGGACCCTAGATATGGTGAAATAGTCTATGTAAGCATTGAATTAGATTATATTAACCTTCTTATCATATCAACTCACTAAGACACTGGTTGGAAGAAAAAAATGGTACATTCATCATATAAGATTTAGTTTTGGTTTCCCAATCCTTTTTGTGTCAACTATGAAAATATATTCTTTTTACTATGGTACATCTTGATTTAATCATGATGACTCTACGCATATATATACATTGAATTATATAATAGGATCATGATTATGATAATCTTAGTGACGAGTTCCTAGTTAAGGGGCCCGTTTAAGAGGTGTTCCCTCCAAATGGATAGCGAGCAGTACTTCTACCCATGGTCATGTGTTTAGACCCTCCATAGGTTGTTCAGTTGGATGGTTTATTTCAAATTTAGTTGTGGTTGTATCTAGTCATATTAGATGATAAAAAAATAGGATGATCCTATATAATGAGCTTCATTGTTTGATTTTAGTCAGGTTATAGGTAAATCTACAATCACAAGTAATTGGTGGAAGATATACGAATCACAAATTACAGAACAAATGGTGAGGTCATGTGTAGGAATCCTAATAAGGATCATTCCATCATAAGGATAGGTGATGTTATGAATTTGATGGGTATGGTTATATCAACAAATATTTTAAGAAAAATTTAGAAAAAATATATGTAGGCTATGGAGAGGCTACTGGGGTGGAGGATATTGCATGAGAAGAAGGAACTAGCAGGAGGTAGTTATAGTAGAGGAGCTAGGAAAACTAAAGGAGGTGGTTATAGTTATAATATAATACCTTCAACAACACATCTACTAAGTCCCATTGAGGCACATGGAGATGTTTGTCAGGAATACATTCAAAGGTATACATTTGAGGAATATGACCTAAAGGATCCTAAAATTATCAAAGGTATGTTTTTTCTTTAATGCTGTAGATTCATTTTTTAAAAAACAAGATAAATTCATCTAATTATGGATTTATCATTTTTTATAGAACTTGGTATTCCATTAGAGCCTCTAGACCCAACATTAAGGATATAGATTCTTAATAGATGATATTTTGTGACGAAACTTTTATTTTTATACTGTGACTTTATTCATGGTAAATAGATTTCATAAAGAAATATTTTATCAACTATCAGGAAATATTATGATTTCATTATTACTATGGAATTTTTTTCTACCATCCATTTCTAGATTGATTGTTTTTCTAAGAGGATATAATGGACCTAGGAATACATGTTAGCATTTCTCTTAAAAGGGGAGAATGAATACTAGGTAGAGTAGTAAAGTATCATGTAAAATATAATATCTTTTACAACATATCAGATAGATCTCATTGAGTTTAGAAAGTTGAGGGTGATGTTATAGAACCTTTAAATAAAAGGCATTGTCAAACCCAGTGTGTCCCACCTATAAACTCCTATATTATTCACCAATAAAGTAGATGTTAGAATGAAGTTATGTGAGAATTATCATCACCTGAATTAGGTGAACATTTAGAATAAATATCAACTACCAAAAATATACAACAACTTTTATTAGTAGTATGGGAAATGGTTTATCTCAAAGATTGACCTCTGGACATGCTATCACTATCTATATGTACATGCGGATAATATATGAACAATTGAATTCAGATGTCATAATAGTACTTATGAGAACTTATTGATCAATTTTTGTGTGACAAACACCACAACAGTTTAATGGGACATATGAATCATATAATTCATCCTTTCCATGACTAATTTGTGTAAGACATTATTAACAACATTCTCATTTACTTATCATCGAAGTATGAGTGAGGAAAATAGTTGAGTGTAGTCCTAGATATTGTTTTTGAGTATCAAATATATGGAAAACTCTAAAATTTTCTGTTCTAGAATAGAGTGGTCCAATTTCTGGGACATGTCATCTCAAAGGAGTGTGTATCTATATAACTAGTGAAGATTGAGTTAGTGAGTTCTTGGGTACCACCCCAGAATTCTGTATAATTGTGGAGATAAATTAGATTGGATGACTATTATCAAAGAATCATGCTACACTTTTTTGGGATTTATACACATTTGACAAACTTGAATAAAAAAGGGGTAGCCTTTTTTATATCTTGAGAAGTTCTAGAAGGGATTGGAGAAGTCAGGATAGATATTGAAATGTGCTCTAGTTTTGAAGTTTTCATAAGAGGTGGTTGAGTACATTGTGATCTGCAGTTTCTATAGAGGTAGGAATATCTATACGTTGATACAACACATGATTAATATAGCCTAAATGTCATGATACATAAGGAATTAGAAGTATAACTAACATCCCATGACATGGATACCACATATATTTTGTTTTCCTTGAAGACATGGAAACACTACCTTATTTGTGAATTTTTTTTGATTATTTTAAATAAAATAGTCATAGGTACATCTTCACATAGAGAGATAATTACCGGGGATAGTGAAAATAGATAGGGTTCATATAGGATTATGAATTTTATATTTTCAATACTCTTGGGAAGGTAAATGTGGTGGTAGATTATCTCATTATAAAATATCATTCCCTCTTTCTAGGTGAGGCATCATAATTGTTGTCCTCATTACAGTTATCCATAGTATATATGTTGGGAAAGAATAAAACACCTCAAAATTATGGTTGTGACCCCTCAAATACTATATCATTTGAAGGAAGAACAATTAGGGTATAATGATTGTGAGGTCTTTCATGATCATATTTATGCACGGCATGTACTTGATGGATTGTCGAAAGGTGGGGAGAATTTCATTCTCTTTTGGGGGAATATAATGGTTCAAGTTTCCATTAAGATTATGTTCTATGATAGTTATATTCATATCTATTAATGGTATAGAAATTTGTGTAAGGGATGTATTATGATCTTAGATTGTAGTTTTGGTGGCTATCGATGAAGAGAAGTGTTGTAAAAATTGGCTCCAAAATATTTTCCTATCAGTAGGTAATGGTTAGGTATTAATTTCCATCATGTTTTATGCAACCCACGGTAATGTTGGATTCTAAATGGGATATCATATACATGGAATTTGTGTTATGAATTAAAAATCAATGATAGGACAGATTCTCTCTAAGTGATTGTCAAACAACTCACTAAGTCAACTTACTCTTTCTCTATCAAGTAGTAATAATCAATAGAAATACTAGAAAAAATGTATATATAAAATAGAACCTGAATTTTTTGATTACGGTCGATGATTTTCTATGATCTTGATCCCTAATCTACATATTTGTTGTCGAGTTATTTTCATGAAGCTTTTGTGAACCAGTTGTGAATGGGAACATCTTTTAACTGACATTCCGATGGTTATATTGAGTGAACCATCCATATTATGGACTATATGTTGAGAAATTGTGTTCAAGGATTATACTAGAGGTGGGAAGATCATTTTCCACTGGTGGAGTTTGTGTATAACAATAGTTATAAAACAATGATTGGAATGGATGCATTTTAGACCCTTTATAAAAGGCATTATTGGTTACCTTTATGCACACTATGTTGGGATGGACAACACCCATGGGGATAGAGTTAGTGTATGTGAGGACTGAGAAGGTACATATCATTAAGCAATGTATGATGATAAAAGAGATCTATCCGAATTCTTACATATAAATTTTATGGAGACCATTAGTGTATGTGGAGGGTGATATTATACTCATTAAGGTATCACGAAAGAATAAATTATGGAGATCTGGATAAGTTAAAAATTTATCAACAGGGAAAATTAGTCTATTCCATATTTTGATATGGTTAGAAATATTTCATAACTCATGGATTTACCCCCATAGCTGGATTGAGAACATAATTTCTTCCATGTTTCACAGCTAAGGAGATATGCGAATAATCTAATTCTTGTTATTGACTGGGTTGATCTAGTCAATGAATATAGAGAAAACCTTGAGGAGAACGTAGTGGGAATTGGGGGTCTATAGGATAAGGTCTTGTGTGGTTGAGAAAATATCATGGTGTATGTCTTGGGATTGTATGAGAATCAGCCAGAGGGCTCATGAGATTATGACAAAAAGATGTGGGCTTAGTAACCTAGCATTTTTAGTGATCTATTCTTTTAGCGATGAATGATATAAAGGTGGGTAGAATGTAAAAAACTTTTATTTATGTTTGGACCATTTTATTTGGTTGAATTACCTTGAATTTTTATTTTGGTTGTAACATAATTTTTATAGGTCATTTGAACCCCAATGTTATGTATTTTATTTTATTTACAACCTTATTATTCTCATAATGTTTTCATATCATATCATTTGATCAATGTCTCTTATAGAGAAACCAAGGCCATCTATTATTATATAATAAAGGCTTTACCCTATTAATTACATAAGTCTCATTTTTATTTGGTTTCTAGTCAATGTGGTATTGCGGGATGATAATAGATATAATAAATAAATAAATTTTATTTATTTATTTAATCAATTTCATGGAATTTCATAACCTAGTTTTCTCTTTATAATCACTTTATGATTACTTACCTTAGGTATCCTCATAACCTAGAGGGATCCCTAAGATGGGAGACATGTGGAAGATCATTGGTGATGACCATGGAATTAGGGATTGATAAAAAACAAAAAATAATTCAACATTATATTTGATAGTGATGATAATAGATTTATACTTTATAAATGATAAATTCATTATATAGGTAGGGAATTATTTTATAATTTTATTCCTAGGTTTTTTTTCATTTTTATAATATTTTATGGAAAACCTCATCTAGAATCAATGATCACCAAGCCGTTGGTTTAATACTTTATTTGGAATTATGTATATTCTATTCATAAATCATGTAATGATTAATTTAATTCCCTTTAGACCTCATATAATTTATTTATATAAACAATAAATAGAAAAACTAAACATAGAAAAATATTGTTTCTAAAATTGGTGTTTCATGGATTTCCCCATCCGTTCTACATGTGGTCATCATCAACATTAATTTGGTTGGTGGTTTGACCCTTTTCTGGGATCCTGTTTCATTGAAAAATTTATCTGGGTTCCATGGATTGAGAATGATGGTTCTATATATTGTTTTAAGATGTAATGAAGTTTTTTTAATGATGGTCGTAAACCATAATAGAATCATATGATGCTATTTTTAGAAGGCATAGTATGCGGATGACACATGAGGTGAGGATGATCCATTTTTTCGACAAAGAATGGTTTTAAATTTAAATTCATAAAGGTTTGATGATGTATAACTAAATTTTCATTAGTTTTGGTAATGATTCATAGTAGAATAGGTGAAGGATGTGATGTATGAGGAAGACATGTCACATGTATATATTTTTGAAAACATTACTACTATTTGGAATATAGTTATAATGAACACACATTATGTGTCTCATTGAGGTGGTAGAAGGAGTTTTTAGAGAAGTAAAATAACACATGGTCATGAGACCGAGTGACATTCCATGTGAACTCTACCAAAACAATTTATCATATACTGAAGGGTATAAACCTATGGAAATTTGTGGATTTTCAAGCAATGTGTGCCAGTCAATACCCCAAGTATCCTTATAGGGAAATTGCTCAGGATGATGATGTACACTCAGTATGATGAGGTACTTTGGTGGATGTTAAATTCTTTTCAATGATGCTAAGTCATGGAATGTGGAATGAAAGAACATGGACAAGTGGAGGAATTATGATAATATATCATATAACCATAGAATTCTACATTTACATACCTCTTTTCTAAGAAACATTTTTCAGGTTGGCGTTTACCGATCAAAATTCATAGGTGGTGTTGGTATATCACCCATTATAACTTATATCCTCACAGGGATTTGACTTTCACTAATGAAATTATGGGTCTCTGATCATTCAAATGATGATTCAAATAGAGTTGCTGATTTTACTCACATTTATGGGGAATAGATACATTATATATGAAGTAGAGTTTATCCCATATATAAGGAATAGATGGTATAGGCATCCACCATTAGAGTTGAATTTTTCTCCTCCAAAGAGATTAGATGGGAGAGGGATCCTCTACCAGAGTATAATTTCTCTCATGTCTAGAGTTCAGGCAGGAAAGTGATCCACCACTTGAGTTAATATTTCACCCATAGTCTTGGGCTGGGGATCCTCCAACATCATCAAAGTGAATGACCTTATAGTTTCCTGAGACTTTTGGATTATAATTTGTGGGTGTTGAGTTTTTTAAGAGGTTATGGGTTTGAGATTTTACTATGGGATGTGTATCCTTATATAATAATATCTATGTTTTATCCTTTCTTTTATCTTCTCAGTTATGGGATCGATCCAAATTTATCTTTAATAATTAAATTCTTTGTGATTTTGAGGTGTCTTCTTATTTATGTATATAATCACCCCTGTATTGGTTCTTCACACATGTTTAAGGTCTTAAGAAGATTATAGAATATACGAAAGAGATCTAAGAGGACAAGGTGAATGTGGTGTGTAGTTGTTCAGAGGGACTATGATTGTTGGAATCCGGATGGATTGGTGATTTTGTGCAAAATACATTTTCCCTTATCTTACCATTTTGGACCCTTTTATTGGTTATAAAGCCTTTATTTTTTCCCTTTACATTGAATATGCATTTTCATACTTGTTATGGGATTTGAAAAGTTTTGAATGTATTTATTATTCTAGTCATATATTTTTCCCTTTACTGTAGTGTGCATTGATATTTGTGTGTGTAGGTGCATTAGATAATGGCCACTCATATGTGTATTATGACTGCTCAGCTTTAGTCACTAGTCCCTATTTTATTAGTGGGAGGCTTGGGTTGTAACTTCTTGCATACCACTAGACCAGGGGGTACCTTAGTAAGTTGGGATGTGGCAACATAAATGTATACCCATTACAGTATACCGTTTCAATATGAAGGGTTCTTACCAAGAAAGTTAATTTACTTATTGATATGGACAACATTTCCATACCGTATACTTTTTATATCAATAAGGATATTTATTTATTACTATGTCTTATTTGTTATATATTTTACTATTTATTAATTCCTTCACATGAAAAATGCACTGGAAAAAATATATAGAATGGGGTCTTGAATTACATTGATCATCGATGCATCAATATGTGTTCTGAGGAAAACTAGGTTGGGTATTCGGTGTAAACCATAGCTATTTATATAAGATATATATGAATAAGGTCCTGCTGGAATTTTTATGATGTCCAGAATTATGCATTTCACCACATTAAAAATAGTTATTCTTTCCCATGTGATTATTTAAACTATCATGTTATCCACAGATATATTATAAGATCATGTTATCAAATATATGATATATTTATTATTATTTATTCATTCAATATTATTACATTTTTTTATTCTTTGATGGGTTCTGTTGTACACTATCACTTAATAAGAGATTGAGATCATCCATATTATGTTTCCATTTCCCCGGTTAATTAATGAGTGTATTACATAAGAAATTTCAGAATGGGAATCATCTATGGATATTTTTGTGGAAGATTTTGAATACATATTGTTAAATAATGAGTCCTCATTTTAGTGGGAAAACTGCTCATTTGATAAAAAATATATGAGTATTATTATAGAAATTCTTTTATTAACTCTATAAAACTATATTTCTTAGTATTCTTGGGTGCGTATGTGAGTTATTACTTTTTTATATTTTAAATAAGAAATTTTATTTTTTTTGTCCTGTCAATAGGTTTCCAAACTATTATATAATTATATGTTTTTAGAATGATATTTTGGAGTGAAGTTCTGTGGAATCACATTTGGTATTAAAGAAAGGTTTAGATGAAATTATATTTTATGATGATATTAGTTACAGATAATCTTAGAGTCTAAAATATCATCATGGGTTAATATTTTTAACTATGATCATTAGTTTAAAGGGATAAATACCCATTTTAAAATCATATTTAATTGGATTTTGTGGTTATTAAAGATATTTTTGATATTTTTAAGTATATATTTTTTGGAAGAATTCATTATAGAGGTATATGTATGCCTTAGGGATAGTATGTAATTAAATTTTATGGAAATACAGGTTATTTTAGAAAAACTTTAATATGTTTTTTGGAGTATAAATAATTATGGAATTTAGTAACTCCTATTTGATAAATTTTGTTTTGGTATAATGGTTTAGATTTAATTTTGTAATCATAATTTTCTAGGAATTGTGGGCTTAGGATATAATATAAAATACGTTGGTTCAATTATTATTGGAAACTAACACTGAAATACATTTGTAGAAACCTTAATGATAAATCAAAATATTGGAAAAAGATCTTAAAATTTGGGTGAAGATAAGAGTTTGAGGTCCCCTAATATTGGAAGACTATTCTGTATACAAAAATTGTTTACATGATTTATCTCTGATGCACTTAGGGGAAATAACCCTAAATATTGATGGTTGAGTTTTAACTCAATATTTTCTTAGTGCATAAAAAGTGGTCCAAACTGCAGACCAGGATCAATACTCTTTGGGGATAATCTTTGGATGGTTAAAAATATATTTAAAAACCATTATAATGGATTTTAATACACTATTATATCATTATATGTGAATATATTTTGAAAACCTTTCTAAGTCTTCAACAGTGAAAAAAATTAACGTTTTGAGGATATAATTTATTTTAGGGGGGAGACTGTGAATCATCATGATTTTCGTAAGTTTTATCCTATAAATAAATACTATGTTAAATAGATATTATCACACACAACACCTAATTAAAAAGAACCATGGAATTTTAAATAAAATTATTAAATTTGACGTTTATAATATATTCATTAAATAAGAAGATGTAATTATATGTAACTACAATATAGAATTCTATCTAGAAAGTTTATTCAATGAACAATTGGATTCTTCCTTGCGAATAAGATTTTTCTAAGCTTGGAAAGGAAATTACATAACTAGGTCTTTCCATTGAAAAATACTAAGATGTGCCTCTACAAGTATGACTAGATAATGGTAATATATAGGTGATGTTAATGATTGAGGAAATTACAATGAGATCCATTCTCACTGAATCACTACTCACAACAACCATTACTTATCTCACCGCAAGATATTATGTGGGGTATAGTAGGGGTTTTTAAAGAAGTTAAGATGACATAAAATATAATTATAACTATAATATATATTCTCATTATTTAAAATTTATCTAAATTTAATTTTAAAATGGATGTAAAAGGTCTAATTTGTTAAAAATTTATTGGTCAACGCATAATAGATATTTAAATAGTTTTAAAAATTATAAGTAAAATAATTTTATTATTAATATATCAATTTTTTGAAGAATTGTTCTATTAAATTTATTATATATTTTTTTCTTAAAAAACATAATTATAAACGATTAAATATTGAAATGAAAAAAAATTATTGATTATATATATAATTAACACTCATTCAATGAATTTTACCTTGAATAGAATAAGAATAATTTCACTTTATAAATAAAAAATATAATTTTTAAATAATTATTTTTTTGCATTATGTTTTATTATATTAAACACAATTTTTATCACTTTTATTAATTGAATAAATAAAAATGGATTTAATATTTAAAATTAGTATTTCAAAATAATTTAAAAAGATAATTTTCATTATGGGATATAAAAATATGTTACCTAGTTAAAAACTATTCATTATAATAATGGTTAAAATGAGGTAAAAATGTTAAATCAAGTGGAAAGGTATCCAAATTTAAAAAAAACTCAACTATAAATTTTTGGAAGAGCATTATTTTTACTTATTTTATCATCTACCCCATAATTATTAATTTCGATCAATATTCCTTTGATATGAAATCTCTTTTAATAATAAAAATTTAATATTTTCAAAAAATGTCACCCATCTCACCAATTAAAGGATTTCTTCACCACCCAACATATTCTAACTCATAAAGTTTTATACTCTAACCAAAATATACCAATATCCCATCCCAATAAATTTTCACATTCCATATTGGTTTTTTCCTAACCATAATACTAATCTAATAAGTCTTAAAGAGTCTTCTACAGGAAAATATCAAAGGAAGAGGTAATTATTTAACCTGTGTTCTTTCAAGTTTCTTTCTTATTAAACATAAAAAATATATATTATACCAAACCTAATATAATGAAATTAATTTCATTAATATACTAAAATTATATTATATTGATGGAATGACCATTTAAATACTTCATCCTATTCAGTAGAAAAATAAAACATCACCCATGTTATGGTTGGATTACCACCTCTATGATAGATAAATTTCATTTATCATTACTAAAACACATGGATGAATCAAAATGTGTATTTAATTAATTAATATTATATTTATGACATTATTATGATTATATAAAAGTATATTAGGTATTATATTAAAAATATTCCAAATACATGGTCATTATGAATTTAACCTCATAAAATGAGCACACAGAGAAACATTTATTAATTTGAATATATATTTAAAACTTATTTAAAGGTTTAAATTTTCCCTTAGAAGAACGATAAAGAACATATATCTCTAAATTATGAATATAATGAATCCACTTCATAAATACATTAACTATTATTAATATATTGATGTTGTTTTGGAGAAATTAACCAAACAACCCAAAGTGGATGATGAGAGGAATAAATATACAATAAATGAATCAAATGCGATGAATTATATTTTTAGTAAACCTAATTTGGTTATATATGAGTTTATATGTACACACCATGATAGTTTGTGCACTAAGATAAGGGTTTTCAGCTCAATTTAAATTCCTTGACATGTGCTTCTAATTATTCATAAATTTACACTTATATAGTGCAAATACTTCCATATTTACTTCTTATATAAAAATTATATTTTTTATATTTTTTTACTTTAATTAAAACTCTTCTATTTCATTTTTTCTTTGATTTCGATATTACCTAAGTCATAAGGGTTGTATGCTAAATTTAATTTTATTGAGTTATAACATTTATTATTGAGCTTTATCATTATATGATTAGTTTATTCCACCCTATAATTGTATTATATTTTATTATATATTTATTTTTTAAAGTATTAAATTCTTCCAAATATTTCACCACCATTTTGTAAAATTCATCCAAAACAATTGATTATATATGGACGGAAGCCTATATCTTCTTTATGGCCATGAAAGTTTTTCCTCCATGTTCATATTCAATTTTTTGTAACAAAAATTATATTATATATAAATTAATGATTAATTAATGGAATTTATATTGACTTTTAATTTATTTAAATTGTTTTTAATGGATTATTTATATGGTTTTACATACAACTCGTTTTTTACTTTCTTTACAAAAGTGTGAAAAGAATATAACTTTTATCATTTACCGCATGAGTACATCCTTCTAATTTTGTTCCCATTTTTCTAAATTAATATTAATACTCAACATTCCAGGGGTTTTTAATAAAAATAATATTCTTATTATTATATGATTCGATTAATTTAAATACAAATATTACTATTTTAGAAGAGAAAATAATGTGATTTCATTCCACTTATGTATATTATATAATCCATTCCAAATTTACAATATTTAAGTATATTTATTTTAAGAATATAAATATTTATAAATATTTTAGAATTATAGTGTCTAATTTTCTCTTTTATCCCATGGAAATGGATTTTTAAAAGTTATTTAGGTGTAAATTTTCAACCACATTACAAAAGAATTATGAATTTTTATTTATAATTTCACTTCCATTTTCATATAATACTATAAAATATATGTATATCTTTTGAATTATGTTTCATGTATCATACAATAAATTACATTATTAATTTATAGTTAAAATGTAAATCTGTTTATAAGGGTTATGTTATATATCACTTTTCATATCTATATTGAAATTATTTTTCTTCAATAGGTCCATATTCATTAATTTCAAGTATATATTATGTAACACATCAACTATTTTTATATTGTATTTTATAGTATTGATATAATTTTATACACATTACTCTATACAGTGTTAGTTTGAAGGGATCATACCCATAAGATTATTCAATTTATTGAATGGGAAATATTGAAATATAGTATACTAATTAATTGAGTAGATATTTTTTTTAATTTATAACACATGTTGGTTATGTATCATATTTTTTATTCATTACATTATATAATTAGTTCATTGTAAATAATTAATGGATGGTGGGGTCTAAAATTATATATCCTCTCAATTAATTCATTTTCCCTTGAAATAAACTTATTTGGATATTTTTTTTTGTAAACCATACCCATTTATGTAGGATGCAATAGAAAAAGGCCTTGATTATACAGTCATAATGTCCATCATTATTTATTATATCACTATGATTTTTTTTTATTTTCTAGGAGACTATTTACATTATTATGTTATGAAGGGTTATATTACATGGTCATTTTATCAGTTATATGGAATTATTTTGATTATTATTTATTACAACCTTATTATCCATGTCATTTTAACCCACAATAGCTTCTTTTGTATGCTACCCAATATTGAGTAATTTAGAAAAATATTATTATGTGTCCATTTTCATAGGTTAGGATGAAAATTAACACATTATATATATATATGGGTGAAATTTGTGTTGATGGTTTTAAGAGATATTAGAGAATTAGTATTAAATAATGAGTCCTCAATTTAGTGGTAAAAATACCCACTTTTTGGAAAAGATACGGGGTTTCTTAGTTAAAGGTTTTTTCAAAATATCTAAAACTCTAAACCTAATATGAATTTTATGTATAAGTGGATAATTTTTTTTAATAATATTATAAACAAGGAAGGTTATGTTCTAGTTTCATTAGTTTGATTCAAAGCATGTACGTAAAGGATATGTTTTTATCACAAGATCTGAAGTGTGAGTCTGGGACATTACAATATAGTTCTATAATAATAGTATAAGAATCAATAAAGAGGATGTATAAATGTGATGCCACAAAATAGGATCTATGGTAAGGGAATTATCTCTCAACCTTTCATATTATAATTATTTTATAATCTTCTTTCAAATTATTTACACGCACACACACTTATATATATATATATTATACACTGAAAATATTATTTATTTCATTATTGAAATTTTTTAAGAATTATATTTACATTCCAGATAATATAAAGTATTTATGACTAATACAAATCATAACTGTTTGTAAAAGGACTCTCAAACCAAACTCTTTATTTTGGGGGTTTTCACCTATTTCTCTCTCATTTAAACATGATTCTTCTAAATCCATTCTATATATATTCTAAAATTATTTCCCTATGTTAAAATATGGATATATATTTTGGAGGAATTATAGCACACAATCAAAATTAATGATTTTATTAATCTTGATGTCTATTCTTGATTATTTATATGTTTATTCCTATTCACTTCATGATCTATGAACTTTTATTTGTTAATAATACCTTGCATTTCCTAAAAATATTTTCTCCATTATTCCTTTGGGTAGCCTCTATATTTTATTAATTGATATATTATTATGTCCCATGTATGAAACCTAATAATTTATCATGGGTTTAATTCATATTTATGATTCATATTAGATTAATTTCTATGGGGATTATATTGATTAAGGAAATTTTATGATATAAAAGGTGGGTAAAAATAATAGATAACTCTATTTAATTGGTTAATTTTATATATCTCATGATATTATGTATATTTTGAAAAACATTATTAAATCATTGATCACATTCTATGAAGTATTCACCATACAAATCCGTTATGCACAAACATGATGCTATATTTGTTTAAATTATTTATTTTTTATTTTTAAACAATGTTATGATGATTCATTATTGTGAACATACCACATTCTATCCATAAAAAAAATTATTTTAACATTATTATAATGATGATACTATTCCAAGTAAATGAATTGATGATTATTGTCACCCATGATCTCACTTTTATATATATTCCGTGTTCATTTCTATTATTTCTCCCCTTACTATGTTTTTAGATAAACTATTTGATGATGTTTTCCTTAGATTATTACACATACATAGATGAATATTGATGTCTTTAGAGGGAATATAGAGATGGTTTTTTATTATTTATGAAATTTCACATGTATTCTTGTTCAATGAACAAAATTTTACCATGCCACTAAACCAATCAAGTTTGGAATCTATAATATTTTTTATATCTTAAAAATGATGTGATAATAATGTATGAAAGACATGGTTTTATATACATAAAAACATGAAAAAAATTCACTTCCTTCATTATAGATCCATAATAAACCAATCACATTAGACTTAACACCTATGATCTCCTAGAGAAAAATGGAATCCTAAGAAAGGAGGAGATTAAATGATCATTAATGGGTAATTCATTACAAATTAAAAATTAACAATAACTAATTGAGATACATGATCTTGAGATAAAGTGTGTGATTTAATAAATAATATTATGAAATCATTGTAGGTGAAAATGTGTCCTGATATAATATTCATATTTCAAGGGATACAATTTTTAAAATAATTAACCAATAAGAATAAAATAAATTTATCCAAGGACTCTATGAGTTGTTTGACATACCAGGAAGAACTCTTACCACCATACCCAGTGGCAACTCATTCCTATTGAAAATATTTTATAACAACTTATGAATCATAAAAATATAACACAAGTAATGTCCCACCACTGAAATAAAAAACAAATATGGATGATGGTAACCAAATAAACCCCATACATAACATTATGGACAAGAATAACTGTATCTGGACCACACAAATTGTTGTAGGAAAGACTATAATATCTGGACCACACATAATGATTTCATGAGATAAAAAACGTGCCCAATTGAATTGAAATTTATCTAAATATGAGCCCAACTATCACAATTATACATAATATATATATATATATATATATCAGTCTGTGTGTCATATAGAAATATATATATATATTATTCATAAAAATTAAGTAAACTCATTATGAATAATTGGGTAACATAATAAATCCAAAAAAACTTCATCAAGGTATCATATAAGATCTTTATAAAATATGGATTAAGGATAATTGTTCATTCATATACATATAAAAATAAATATTTATGAAAATAAGTTTTAATGTGAAGTAAAATCATACCAAAATATAAATAAGAAGTCATGAAATAAAAAACATTTATAAAAAAATTATGAACAGAGTGAAAAAGTATTTCAAAGGGATAATAGAATAGATATTTTCACAAAATATAAATAAATGTATATTTTTTATATTGAAACTAGTAGGGTTTTTGTAAATAATAAAAATTAAATAAAACTTATAAGGGAATAACAAGATATGGGAGAATAAATGGAATGGTTCTTTTTTATCGAGTACAGATTTAAAGAAAAATATTACAAAGGGAACTATGAATATATAAATATCACATATAATAGGATGGAAAAGGAAGTACATAGGACATAAAAGAAGTATAAGAAAAAGATAAACAATATAATAGAGTGATTAGGATGGTGGTAGATAATATTCCCACAAGAATGAAAAATGTCGAGAAGGAACCTTTACCTCACACCTTGAGTTGTCTCCTATAGATTATCCCTAAATACATAAGAGTTGGGTATTTCAGTCATAAAAAGGGATGACGAAAATTTATATGAGACTTTAGAGTGGTATTGGAGTTGATCATTTTCATAGGACAAAGTTATAAAATTGGGGATAAGGGGTATAGGATGGGTGTTTATATAGCCAAGGGGTAGGTTATTTAAGAATAAATTATTCACTATTTTATTATTTGGAATGAATATAATGAATAATGTTGATTACTATTAAATTATAAAGTATAAGATTTAATATTAGAGGATTAATTAGAAATTAAACTCTCCCTAAGCTTAATGGAATCTTTAAAATAATTTTTTAAATGAAATCAATCAAAATCATTTTAGAAAAATATAACTGAGGTCCTGAAAAATGATATATAGATTTAAACCTATTATTTTTTATTTTTGAATAATTATTACATTTCTAAAATAAGTATTAATTTATTAAAAAAATGTATTATTTATTTTTCTAATAATTATATCAGGTTGGTGTTATAAAACTTTTGGTATTTATAAAAACAATATTTTTTCTATTAATAACATTATATTTTTTAGATAAACTGAAAAAATTCACCAAAAACCCTTTTTGACATGGTGATACAAAAAATTAAGTCCATTTTATCATATTTAATTTATAAATATAAGAGATGTAATTATTAAATAAAATCATAAAATTCATTGAAAATAAATTTTATCTCAAATAAATTCTCTTTATGTTATAATTGGTGATCAAATTTCATTTTATTTATGCATAATTATTATATGATTTATAATTAATAATTAATATAAGTTAAAAATAAAATTTATATAAAATTTATCTTATAATTAAGTATAATTTTTCATTTTAATTAATTTTATTGAAAATAGAAAATTTTTACTGAACATTATTCATTTTAGTTATGGCGCCATGTTAATGACCATATTCCTCTTGTAATGAATACCATATCCACATGTAATTACTATTTTTTTTATTATCGAAAAATATATCTATGACAAATTTAGTTTTTCAACAAAAATACTCAAGGATATTAATATTTTGTAAAATAAGTTATTTATCTTTTTTTCAAATTAATTTTATTTTTTTATTAAAATATACATATATGGAATGACAATAATAATTTAAACAATAGATTATAATATTGAAATATAAATGGTAATAAAATAACTTTTCTATGTAAATATATAATAAAACCACTTATTTTATCAAATGAAACACATATAATGTTATATAACCTTGAGTCATATTAAATTTAATTCAATGGTTATTTGATTCAATCATATAACTTATAAAAGACGTGAAATACAAAATTAGTAATTAGAATCTAATAAATTACAATAACTATATGAAAAATGAAAATATCAATAAAATTAATGTATTTATAAAAAAATACATGTGTAAAAGGAATTAGGAATTCTTTGAATGATATATTAAAAACCTATTTATATAAATAGTTATTTTTAATAAAATCCTAGTGAACATAATATTTTTTATAAAAAAGTATTACAAAAGAAAAATCATTAAAGTGAAAAAACTTTATATAAATTCTTAGCTCTATTTCATTAAAATAAAAATAAAAAAAATGAATTTATCATATATATATATATATATATTAAATGAGTGTAATATTCATTGGAAATCTGGGAAGATTACATTCTATCCCCTTAATTAAATTGTATTCTCAAAATATTTAGATTCATTATTAAACACATATTATTGTTTTTTGAAATTTTCATGATCCAAAATACTAATTCCTAATGTAATCTTAAGGATTAAATATGGTAATTTTATAACATGTCTCATAAAAAATATACTTTATATCAAAATTATATGTGGAAATTCGTTTAAAACATAAGCTTATACTATATATCTAATGTTTCACGCACAAATTTTACACAATACCAATTGATATAAATAACTAAACCTTGATATGAAATAAACTGAGATAAACCCATACCCACACATTTGGATATGGTTCCAAATTTAAATAAATTTTAAAACTAACAATTATTACAATAGTCTCCCATAATTTAATGTTTTGTGTCTTTAGGAACTAGGTACATATTACGAAATCAACTAATAAAACATCATTAAAATCCTCCACTGTATACACCAAATAAATTGAGAACACTCTATTGGAGACATACAAAAACCTGAGGAAATGATGAAATATAGGATATCAATGAGCATAAATTCTTAGTATGGGGGAAAACATTAAAAATTATATAATTGATAATAAACAATTGAAAAACATAATCTTCATAGAAATAGTGCGGTTAAAGGAATATAAACCTAAAATCATAATATGTGAAAATAAATAATTATGACATAATATATATTATAAAATAATTTATATAGAAGAATGATATTTATATAATATCATTTATTTATCATATTAGTTCATTAGTGGCTACACCTTCTGGGTTAGAAGCTTATTATAATCACGAGTAAAATCCCTTTCCCTATGAAATTTTATTGTAACGCATATATAATAATTCAAAATCATAAAATGTGTCAATTATCGTCTATAAAAAATAATAAGGATAAGATCAATGATATTGAAACCTATACCATGCCTAATATTGTGAAAACAACTAACTGTATGTAGCTCACAAATTAAAATGTAGGAAAGACTAACCACATATGGAAAAGTCATAAAAATATGGAAAAAAATAACTGTATCTATCAAACACATAATGAATTAATAAAATATAAAACATTACATTATTGATTGGAAGATTCATAAAAAAGGGTCCATCCATTCTAATAATATATTATTCATATGCGTGCCACATAGAAAATAATATACATAAATAATATACATGATATAAACCCAAATAAAATAAATACAGAAAATAATAAATAAAAAAATATGTAATCATAAATTTATAATTTATATTCGATTTAAAATAATGGATTAAAGAATTTTAGCTATAAATTTTCATGAAAAAATCAAGATACATTAAAATTGATATCAAAATAAAGAAAATTCATAAAATAATATAATGAAAAATTCATGTAATAAAGAATTTATCAATATATTAAGAGAAAGGAAAACAATTATTAATATGTATAAAATCATATGGTTTTTAATAAATAAGAAATAAACCAATATTTTTTAATGTTAAAGAAAGGGGTGTTTTGAAAGAATATTAATAAAATAATCTTTCTAATAGTGGAATGCGATATGGGATAAGAAATTTAAAGGTCCATTTTTATAAATTTAATTTAATGAAAATTTTTGTAAAGATAACTATGAACAAATGAATATCCTCAAAAAATTAATTGAAAAAGAATAATATAAATAGTGAAGTGAAGGAGAAAGTGAATATGGGGACTTGAGAGATATATATAGTGATAGTGAAGACAACCGCATGTAAAAAAGAGAAAGAAGGATCCCATTTCATTCACCATGAATCACCTCCTTCGAATTGAATATGAAGACATCAGGGGAGTGGTTTTTGACACATCAAAGGAATAATGACATGACTAAGTGTGTTTAGATATGATTTTGGAATATATTTTTTAGTGGAATGTGTTTTCTAATTGAGGATAAAGGGGAGGAGGATAGGTGTCTATATTTATGAAGCGGGTATTTCAAAATAATGAATTAATTATTTTATTATTTCACCAAATTAATTTGAATAGTGATTATTCCAAGGATTTTTATTCATTTACGATAAAAAAATAGAGGCTCCTCTAACACTTAAAACTTCCAAATACCAAATCGAATCGTAGAAATATATTATTAAATGGAAAAAATATTAAATTGTTTTACAATTAAAATAATATATAAATTAAGTAGTGAAAAATGATTTATTGGATGGGAAGTATTTATTATTATTTCTACATGAATTATTTCACTAAATAAATATATTTTATTTCATGATTAAGGTTTTATTCATTTTTCGATCATATTTATATCATGATAATGTAAAAAAACTTGTGTTATTCTTAAAATTGGAATTATTTTTACTATTAACCAAAAATAATTTTTTAAAAAAAAAATCCCAAATGGCTGTAAGGTAATTTTGATGCATTGATTAAAAAGTTAATTTAATTTTATCACATTAAATTTTATAATATATTAAATTTATTTTTGTAATTTAATGACATAATACATGGACAAATAAATATATCTCGAATAAATAATAATTATTTTGCCATGAGTGATTTCATTTATATTTTTTATCAATCCTAATCAGTATATCATTTTAAATCAATTTTCGACACATTTTAAATATATATATTTATTACGACATTAATCATCTCATTAAAATGAATTTTTTTAAATAAATATTTATGAATGTATATTTGTTTTGATAAATATTAGACAATGTAGTTATAATGAAATGTTGGTTACTAAATGTTTCTTCTAAATTCGTTAGGGTAATAGACCTATACATAGGATTCCACCACTTTATAATTTATAGTTTTATTTATTCCTAACTTTACGGATGAGGTAAATTGTACCATTGCTAAATTAATTAGGGAAAATAATAGGGGTGAAAAGCATATTTTAGGGATCATAAAAATAAAAATGGATGTCAAGGCTATAAATTATTGGAAAAATACTAAAGAAAATATTTTTCAAAAATAGTATTATTATTCAAAATCAAAACAAATTCAGTGTATCTAGTTCCAGACAGGGGATGCTGGATATGGAATGAAAATTCAAGTGGAATTAGGCAATAGATCTAATATGGGGGAACCTGTAAAATTATATATTCTACATCCATAGATAATGAAATCTATATTTGTCAGGATATAATATCCCTTATAATTTTTTGGGATGATACTTCCATATATCCCAATTTCCCTATGAAGAAACATATTAAATTTATTTTTCAATGACATTTATGACTGTGTGAACCTATCAAGGGGCCTTCATGAAATAGATATCTTATAAAACATTCTGACCAAAATAAGATTAGTTACATAATATAGTCATTATACGAATCCATGTTTGAGGATACTTTAATTTTCATGGGTGTTGAAATCCTAATTTTAGTGTTATATTTGAAATCCATTTTATATGAGTGGTAAGATTTCTCCAACCACAATGCATGAAAATATGTTAATCCATCAATCTAAATAAATAATCATGGATAAAATTCTTTGAGGAGGTATAAATAATCTCCAAAAATTATTATGAATAACTAAAGTGATCACAACACTTAAAGGTGTGAATATCGCATCAACATCTATTTTCAGTTTACCTTTAGTTGGTGATGACCTGGTTACTTTGTGAAAAGTGGGTGAACTTGGAATCCCACATTGAATGTTAATAACAGAAAATAAAGAATCCTCTCTAAAATTTAAATCACTAAGGTAGTGATCCCATGAGAATAACCTCAAGTTAAACCAGATATCATTAATCAGCAGATTAAATTTAAAATTACCACAATTATTAGTAAAATAGAATTGAATGTACCAATAACACTATTTAATAGTAATAGTAATAGGAATAATATCAAACATAACCCTATATTTATAAGGATTAAATGATCCCCAATATTTGGAATAATATGAACTAAAATTCATGTAAGTATGAATGATTATAATTTGGCCCATAAAGTTCAAAATATTAGTCTAGATTCTAATCACATATACATAATGTAAGAATATATCATAAAAAATCATGGTTTAGGATAGGAATATAGTATAATTGTAAAGGAATGTATAAATTTAACCTAACCAATATATGATTAGTGGCAAACACTTTTCAAAATCCTCTAAAAAAGGGAAATCTTAACATGGATGTGTTTAGTTCAGATAAAAAATTAAAAATTATTGATAATATGCATTTTTAGGAAT